>JNBR01000151.1:87460-149603 GCA_002081595.1 Achlya hypogyna
CTTAGGGCATTATGCGACGTTCCTGACTTCTATCAAGCGCGATGACGACGTACGAAACTTTGGTATTGCGGTGCTATTGTTGGTGGGTAGAATGCCGACGCAATGTACCGCCGAGCCCTGGACCTGCACCCGAGCCACGCCCCGAATTTAAGCAGCTACGGCTTCTTCCTCGCGACTGTCCGTCAAGATTTTGCCGCTGCACAGACAATGTACAAACGGTCGCTATCGGCAGACCCTCACGACAGCCACACGTGGTACAATGTAATGGACGGTGGGAAAACGAGCAATGACCAAGCCACATAGTACGGCATGTTGTTTTGGCGGGACCTTCGCCTGGCGCAAGAGGTCCAAACTTTGTCCCTGCATACGAGGTTCACGGTATATATTAGGGCTTGGAGTGCTTCAAGATGGCGCTGCAGTTGGATCCCACACACTTCCACTCTGCACTCCACGCCGCGCGACTCTGCGACGCAGACCTGGCCGACGCGCTCAGGGCTGAAGAGGTCGCCATTACCAGCAAATGGGAGCTAACCCTGCGCAGTACTTTCGCACAGCAGTGGAGCTGGAGGCCGGCGGCACCGATGCACTTGTGGGCTACGGGCAATTCTTGCTCCGCGCACAGGTGCGGGCGATTGGTCGGTGAGGAGCTCACTCGTGCAGAGGTCTATTGAGGCCGAAGTCATGCTCGAAAAGGCATACGCTGTGACCAAGGACAACGTGGATCTCGTCCGGAGCCTCTTCGATGCCAAATGCCTCAACATGCGGAGACAAAGCAGTCCCGACCGCGCAGTTGATGATCGAGTTCTTGAGGCGGTGCGGGCGCAAGCTGTCCTCGGACTCAACTCCCCCCGTAGCTATTTCAACAACTCGTGCGGCTTGCACCGCGCGACGTCGGTGCAGTGTCGCGTGCGGCACTGGCTGTGGGTCAGCTGCTCAGCATCGACCCGCCAATGTTGTACGATGCAGCTGCAAGAGACCCGACACTTACCGTCAATGCCTTGGTGCGCTCATCACTTTCGTGGCTTAAGACCATTGGCGTTGTTCTAGGTGGCAAAGGGGCTGTACTTTGAGGCAATCGAAGGAAATGACACTGAAGCGGAGACAGCGTACATGCTTGTACGCTACTACTTGCGGAACCTCATCAGGATTTGAATATGCTTTTAGGCACTCCAGCATGACAACCTTGCCTTCGACGCTGTCTTTGCTTTCTCCAAGGTGAGCTGCCACACATCTGGAGAGCTGCACACCACCTGGTAGTTTGTGGGGCGGGCGAGGGATGACCCTGTTGGGGCCGAGAGCGTCGTGCGCCAAGGTCTCGCAGCTTGCGCCAAGGCATTTGAGAAAAAGATGTTGTCGTCGGACGCGTTTGCCCGGAAAAAGAAGCAACTGGAGGTCTTGCTCCAGGCATCCAAGTGCAAGACGTAAAGTTTAAAGGCAACACGCGTGAATGTTTATCCTACAACTTGGTCATTCCATAAGCGCAGCCCTATTCCAGTGCAGTGATACATGAGCACTTGGTTCAGCAAGTCCTCTTGATCGTTTACTGTTTTGTGGGCTCCTCAGCAGTTTTCCACTGTTGCTGGCACGTGAGAGCATGCAGATCGCCTAAAAGTTGGCAAATACAATGTGGTGGGGCTAGGAGACGTGAGGTCAGCAAGCAACCCTCAGCGGAGTGCAGCCGCAATACTGTGATACGAAGGCCCGTACACGGACCTCCATACTAGGAACTTTCACGCACAGCTAACTTCTTCCGACCCTGGCAACCCCTTATCAAGCCAGCACTCATCAGTACATAGCGGTTCATCGAAACTTGTGTATGAGACTTGGCATCCTGCAGGTAGTCGCTCGTACTCTTTGGGTTGTGCACATCAAGTGTCATGTCCGACGGAGGCGTTACCCCACCAATCTGGCAAGGCGCAACGCCCACTGGCAAGGCCCACGGGAAGATGGCAGATATGGCTGCCGTCGGGGAACGTGCCCGATTGCAATACATGACGGACAGAGGCCATCGCATACTTAACACTAGGACTACGCGACGCCGTTGCTGTGCATCGCGCCACGGCCAGAGAAGAGTCGCGTGGGACATCGGTGTTAAATTTTGAAGACAAGTCACAGCCACTTCCCAATGGCCCACATTGCCCCAACGACCGTGGAGGCGTGAGCAATGGGTGCCGGTACCCCTTGTTGGCGATGGCCTCGCTTCTAACGCCAAAATTTATCCCCCGGCACTCGTGGCATTCACAGAGCAATCCGCTGTCCCAGCTGCGGCGGCGGTTGCCGTGACTCGGATACGAAAACCACCAATCCTGGCGCAGCGCAGAAGCAGGACACGACCTTGTCTCGTAAGCCCATGCTGTAACATTCCGGTCAGGACGCATTTCACAAGATGGCGCTCCGAATGGCTGCCTCGCTGCGGGCGGTGGCGAAGCGCCGACCGCTGGGTGCTGCCCTCGGCGCGGTCCTCTCGTCCGCCGTGCTCATGACGGCCCACGACGCCCAGAACGACGCGACCCTCGCCCACGCCTTCAACGACGACTACGACCTGGCGGACGTATCCACGCTAGGAGCTGGTGCTTTCGGCATGGTGCTGCAGTGCGTCAAGAAGCAGGACCGGTCCATCGCGGCCGTCAAGGTTAGCGATGAGACGCTTGAAGAGGCCGTCCGCGAAAAGACAGCCCTTGGCTGCGTCGCCATGGCGGGCGGCCACGAGCACATCGTACACATGGAGAACCACTACACGCACGACGGCTTCCACTACCTTGTCGTTGAGTACATCAACGGCTCGACGCTGTTCGACTACATTCGCCACCGCCGGCGCCTTGACGAGATTGTACGTCGTTGGCGTCTGCACCATCGCTAATGTTTGACGTAGGAGGCAAAGCGTGTGCTCGGCGAAATCGCTTCGGCCCTCGGGTTCATGCATGCACACGGCATGGTGCATTGCGACCTTAAGCCCGACAACGTCATGCTGACGGCGGGCTCGGGTGCTGTCAAGCTGATTGATTTTGGCTCGGCCACCATCCCCAACCCCCACGAAAGTCGTATGCCACTGCAGCGCGCGATGCGCCTTGCAACAGCGCCGCTCTCAGGAACCAAATCGTACTGGTCTCCCGAGATGCTTTGCGAGGGCTCTGAAATGCCTGTGGAGCCTGCCATGGACATGTGGGCTCTCGGATGCATTCTCTACATCATGATCGCGGGCGTGCACCCATTCGACCCACGCGGCAACCTTTCTGAAGAAGAAATCCAAGCGGCGATTGTTGCCAAAGACGTCGAGCTACCCGTGACGCAGTGGTACCTCGTGTCCAAAGAGACCAAAGCGATCGTTCGCGGCCTTCTCGAAAAAGACCCGAAAAAACGACTTACTGCCGAACAGCTCCAGTCGCAGCTGCTGCCGTCAGCTTCGTAGGAACAGTTTAGCATTAGATAGGACCCTGTAAACTACCACAAGCAATGACCGTGCCCGTTTGCTTGGATGGAGTCAGTCGACCTTAAACGACTTTTTTGGCGCAGCAGACCGTATGACACCGACCTTTAACATTAGGGAAAATCCAACAAAAATTAAAGTTTTGTGGCAGCTTGGAAGCGAACGACGTCTCATGGGTTGCGGCCAAGAGTGGATTCTCGAGCGGATCCCTGTCGAATCCAGCATCTTCGAGATTCCCTGTCTCCAATCGAGGCTATATGTCCACAGGTAGCCGTACTGCACAACCAATTGACTTATCCATCTAGAAGACTGACTAGTGTGAGACGCCTTCATCATATAAATCGACGAAGCGCGCTCTAAGATGGTTCCGAAGGCACTTTGCAAAACAGCATTGTGACCAGCCCCCAGTCCGGCAACTCACCAATAGCACCCTTTGAGACGCACTTGCCAACCGCCTGCAGCTCGTGGAGCGCGCCGTGATCCAAGATTGCAGCGATTGAGCTGCTACGTCTCTAGAAAGCGGAGGTGTGCGGGCGGCGGCGCAATTGACCGATCTCGTGGGCCGACCAGTTGGCTGCCGTCGCGGGTCATCAGTTCGTTGCCGGCCCATTCGCATCCGGAGGCTCGCATCCGGAGGGCGGAGAGTTTCGCAACGGCTCAGATCCAAAAGTCGGGCCACGGAGCATGAGCGAGCTCACGGCCGGGAACGGCGAAGTGGAGCACTACTATGGCATGAGCAACCAGTACCAGCTCTCCTTCTTCTTCTCGCTCTTCCTCATGCTGCTCATGACCTCCATCGTCGCGAGCAACTATGTGGCGCATCACCTGCATTGGCACTTCCTTCCCGAGGCTGGCGGTACAGTTCTCCATTCTTCGGGTCTCCTTACGTGTCGTTTCTAGCGACGATTTTGGTCGGTGCCATCGGCGGAGTCCTTTGCTTTGTCTACAACAACGCCATCACGCACTCGGTACGTCGGCTGCCCCGCGGTAAACCTCATCTCACCCGGATATCAGCTCATGATCTTTGACCCCAACACGTTCTTCATTGCTCTGCTGCCGCCAATCATATTCAACTCGGGTCTGCCTCGCGGTGGCATGCTTTTAGTTCTCATGTCGACGCTGCAGGCTACATCATGAAGCGACGGTACTTCTTTGATAACATCGTACCTATCGTCGCCTACGCTGTTTGCGGAACCACTATCTCCAGCATCACCGTGGGTTTGATCATGTACGGAATGGGCCAAGCCGCCGTGAGCCTCAAACTTTCACTCGCCGAGGCCTTGTCCTTCGGTGCTCTCATCAGCGCCACGGTAACCCGCAACTCGCTGCTACCATTCCACCTCACACCTCCAAACAGGATACGGTGTCGGTCCTTGCCATCTTCCAGGAGCTCCGTGTGGTAGGCCACCGTTGAGCCCCACCGCGAGGCTCATAACGTTCGGTCACAGGATCCGTCGCTCTTCTACCTCGTCTTTGGCGAGAGCTCGCTCAACGACGCCGTCGCCATCGTTCTGTTCGGCACCTTTTCAAAGTTCATTGGCAACGTGTACGAGTCGAGCTACCTTCCGATCGCTGTGTTGACATTTGTGCTCATCTTTGCGGGCTCAACGCTCATCGGCATCCTCTTTGGCGCGCTCTCGGCGCTCCTCTTCAAGCACTTCGACTTTAAGGGCTGCCTCTACCACGAGGTACGGTGTCCGCCTGCGCTTGGCATTTACCCGTCCGTGCAGATGGGCGTCTACATCATGTTCTCGTACCTTCCGTTCCTGGCCGCGTGCATCTGCGACCTCTCGGGCGTCGTCGCCGTGCTCTTCGCTGGCATCACCATGAAGCATTACACAAGCAACAATCTAAGCGACGACGGCAAGAAAGTGTACGTCCGTCGGTGCCGCCATCGCCACTCAGTCGCGCAGGTGCGGCCACATGTTCAACGCCATCTCGTACGTCGCCGAAACGACCATCTTCCTCAGTACGCCGCCGCCGCCGCTGCCACTCACCGCTGCTGTAGACCTGGGGCTCGCCGTGT
Organism: Achlya hypogyna; assembly: GCA_002081595.1. Taxonomy (NCBI): domain Eukaryota; phylum Oomycota; class Saprolegniomycetes; order Saprolegniales; family Achlyaceae; genus Achlya; species Achlya hypogyna. The sequence continues at coordinate 92,914 of JNBR01000151.1, forward strand.
TTGCGCTGCAGGTTGGGTACCACGTCAAGTTCATTCTCTGGAGCCTCATTGCTTGCCTCGTGGGCCGCGCGATGTTTGTCTTTCCACTGTCGTACCTGATCAACCGCTACCGCCCTGAGGAGCGCCGAGTGCCCCAAAACCAGCAAGTCATGATCTGGTTCAGCGGCTTCCGCGGCGCGCTGTGCTTTGCGCTAGCGCTCGACTGGCCGAACGAAAAGCGCAGCGTACGTCTTGCGGGGTTGCAGCTTGGATCCACGGAAACCTAGGAAATCATTGCGACGACCATGGTGGTGGTGCTCACGACGCTGTTCGTGGGCGGCGGCAGCACGGTGCCGATGCTGCGCTGGCTCAAGATCAAGCAGCTCACGCCAGAGGAGGAGGTCGCGATGGATTCGATGGTGCAGCCCGTGGCCCGCATGCCCATTCTGCAGTTCGACGCCAAGTACTGGGTGCCATTCTTCACCCATTTGCATCCCGACACGTCTGACTTTGAGTACACAACGCCGATTGACGGTGCCTCACGGCTACGTAGCGACGCCAGCGCGGTGGCGGCTGAAGACGAGGACACGTCCAAACAGTCGCTGCGCCCGGGCTACGGCGACGAAGACGAGGGCGAGTTCTCAACCATCAGCGTCGACTCTTCGTCGTAGACACGGCACACTTTGCATGCGATTGTATTCTGCGTTTCTAATTAGTCTGCTTCTATCTTCTACTGTTCCAGTGCTTTTGCGATGGCCCACGCGGCGTCGGGTGGGACAGGTGCGCCCCACTTGGTGCCTGTCTTGAGTTTGAAGAGCCACTCGAAGGCGCGCTCAGCGTCCTCCCCGGCGTCGTACGGGCCTTTAAATGTCCGCTCAACAAGCTCCTTGGCGCCCCAGCGACACCATACGAAGTGCTGTGCCTGATTGGCTTCGTCTGCCACAAGCCACTGCAGCACACACGTCTTGTCGCCCGCGCAGTGCGCCAGTCGCACGCCTCGCGCCACGCGTCCTGGGCGGCCAGCCCACTGGTGGCAGCTGGGGTCCACGACGGACTCCACGTCGACGCCGTTGGCGGCATCGTTGTCCGGGGCCGCCTCTAGCGGCGGCGCGTTGTTGTCGGTATCGCTGTGGACGCTCGATGTGGTGTCGGCGTCGTCGCTTATGGAGCGGCGAGTAAGTGCCCCACGCACGAGGGCTTGGATGCGCACGGCTGCAGCTTCCCGTCGCCACAGCCGCACAGCGAGGCGGTCCCGCACCGCGCGCTGCAGTACGGCGGCGGCGGTGTGGCGGCGGGCGTTTGCGTCGGCGGCCTCAACGGCATTGACACGGTGGAAAAGCGCGCGGCTCACGGGCACAGAGGCGTCGGTCCACGGCAACGACAGCAACCAATCGAGCCATTGCTTGGTGGCGTCGTACTCGGCCGACCCCGGCGCAAGACCCGCGAGCGCCGCCACCTCAGCGTCCAACGCCTCCAGTGCGTGTGCGGGGGCTCCTAATGCCGCGAGCCGAGCGTGGTAGACAGCCGCCAACTGCGTTCCCGACGGCGACGCGTTCGGCACCGCCCGACGATCGGCGGCACGCAACTCGCGCGCGTGCTGTAGCAGGCGCGGCACACCCGGCAGCTTAAAGATCGCGAGCGACGACTCCAAATACGACACAGCGGCGTCGTATTGCTTCTGACGCAGGTGCTTCTTGCCAAGGTCTCTCGCGAGTCCTGCTTCCTGCGCCTTCTCGGTCTCGTCGAGATCGTTCTGGGCTGTGGGCAGTGCAGCGGCCATCGGCGCGGCCGATGTCGTCTGGAGCACTTGAAGCACCGCGGACAGCTGCCGCTGGACATGATCCATCTGCCGCGCCTGCATGTTGAGTTGCGCCTGACATGCAGTCGCCACGGCCTGCGCCGTCTCGGTGGCTGCTGCCAGCTTGGCGTCGTAGGCGGCCGCTTGCGCATCGAGGGCGGACCTGTGCGCCGCGTGTGCCTTTTCGTGCGCGGCCACTTGCTGGCGCAAGTAAAGCACCTCGACCTCGCGTCGCAGCCGCGCATCCACGATACGGTCGAGCACAAGCGGCTGCTTCGCAGCGCTCGTGGTGCGGTCGACCATGTCGGCGCCGTAGGCCAGCAACTGCTCGACGACGTGCAAGCCGTCGGAACTTAGCCGATCGCAGACGTAGTGCAGCGGCGTCCAACCGCGGGCGTCGGCGATGTTCACGGCGGCCTGCGCTGCCATGAGATAGAGCGCGCAGTCGGCGTGGCCGTGCAGGCAGGCGATATGAAGCGGTGTGCGGCCGCTCTTGTCGCGATCGTTGACGCCGTGGAAGTGGTACCGGCCCTCGGCGTCGAGCGTCGCCGATGCCGTCAGCAACAGTTCCATGCACTCGGTGCTGCCGGCGAAGCATGCCACGTGCAGCGGCGAACTCCCGCCTTCGTTCAGCGCCAGCGTGTGTGCGGCGGCTGTCAGCAGTGCCTCAACACACGCTACGCTCGGTGCCATGCAGGCATAGTGCAGCGGTGTCTGTGACCCGAGGTCCACCGCGTCCACTTGCGCGCCAGCCGCGAGCAGCCGCGTGACCACGTCGGCGGCCCCAGCGATGCACGCGTGATGCAGCGCCGTCACGTTGTAGGCGTCGCTGGCATGCGGTGGTGTCGTCTCGAGCAGCGTGGTCACAGCACCGATGTCGCCGGCGCGAGCAGCGGTCACCAGCGGTGGCAGTGACGCGGCCACGAGCGGTGGCGGTGCCCACAGTGAGTACGACGACGCCTGCGCCGCAAGGAGAACACCGGCCGCAGCGCCGTCGAGGCATACGATGCCGACGGACTCCGGCGGCGCCTTCTGCAGTGCTTGCGACGCGGTGTACGGCAGCATTACGGACGGGATCGAGATATGGTCGGCCGAGAGCTGGTCCACGCTCATAACGAACGCGGCATCGGGGTTGGCGGCGTCGTTGTTGCCGACGAGAACTGCGATCGCACCAGCCTGCTGTGCCCGCTCAATCTTCTCGGGAAAGGTGCAGCCGCCGCGTTCGACGAGCACGATGGCACCAGGCAACTCGGAGCGGTTTGTAAGCGTCGTGTGCGCCGAGAGCGGGTGGGCGAGGGCCAGGCGGCTGCGGTAGTAGAGGCGTCGCCGAGAGAGGCCAAAGTCGGCGAGCGGCGCGAATTGCACCACGTAGGCGTCAGCTGACGTGGCATACAGCACGAAAGCAAAGAGCGGTGCCAAGGACGTAGGCAGAGTCTTCTCTGGGCGTGGCTTGGACGGGGGTATAGTCTTGGGAACTGCCTCCAAGGGCTCAAGGGGTGTGAAGGGCGTTTCTTTGGCGATCTAAGCAAAGTTGCTACGCGTTCTCGACTTCTGCACGTACAACTTCGACGCGCTTCTTGACGACGTCGACGCCGGCCTGGACAACTTCGCCCGTATGTTCGACGGTCTTCTTCACAGCATCCATCGACACCTGCAAGAATGACTAGTCACGAGTTCAGAACGCGTCGCGGCATTATAGTACCTTGGACCTGTCTTCCATTTTGAGTTCGACAGTGACGAGCATGCCGTCCCGTAAAGACTTGCCAAGGGCGGCGCCAACCATGAGTACAGGAATGTCAATGCCGTCGCCCTCGTGGGGAAAGGCTTCGCCCATGCGAACGAGGTCTTCGCTCGAGTTTGTTAGGACCATTGCAATGGCTCCAGCTGCTTGGAGGCTCTTAGCCTTGGCCACGAATGAACACTCGCCGCGACGCACTACAGCAATCTTGCCACGAATGGCTTCAGCATTGTTAAGTGCGGGGAATGCAGTGGCGGGCTCAGCGAGGACCAGGGCACCGGTCCATTTTGCTGGTGCATGAGCGCCAAAGGTGGCGACGGGTGCGGGAATCTGCCGAGCAGTCCCACTGAGCTGGATGTGGATGTAGGCAAGGAGAGCCATTCTTCGGACTGCCGAGCGCTTTGCTCGCCGGACGAGATCTTCGGATTTCAGAGTCCTCGAAAGATCGAAGGTCCCAAGGCATTTCCATTGGATGAAATTTGTCGAAATACTCACAATTATTGGCCAATTGTTATCACTATTTTTGTATCTTCTCCTTTGCCACCTCGCATGACACCGCTAACAGCCATGCACACCCACAGAAACGTCGCGACTTGACGCTCAGTCCATGGCAGGGAAAGCCCATGGCTTCGTCGCTGCATTGCCGCCCTATTCAGAGAGCCACCCGCTTCTCTGGGATTCGGTTACTCTGGGGTTACGATTTTGACCAATCGGGAGGGAATGCACTTTTTATTTGGTTGGGTCGTCCTTGCGCTGTACATGACGGAACCATCGGCCGCGTGCTCGTACAAGTCTCGCAAGTGCTCCAACCCACGCGCGCTCAAGCGCAACGGCCAGATGCACACGTTGTGCGAGTTCCACCGCAGCCGTCAGAACGAGCACCAACGCAAGAGCGACCGCAAGCACAAAGACACCAAACTCGGACGCAAGGCGGAGGAACCCGCCATGGCAGCTTGCTCGGTACCCGAGCGATCCCGCCTCGAGTGCGGCGATGTGCGGCTCTTGACACCCGCGGAGACCAGCTTGCACATGGCTCTCTCACCACAGCTTCTTCATGTTCCTGAAGACATGCCATTTCCATCGTCGTACACTCCCGTATGACGGATGCAATAGCCGAGCCAAGATATAACGCATGCAACTTCACTTCTCTGTACGATGCCGACTGCAGTCTTTGTTTGCCTGCATCGGCCAGACATGCACGGTGTTGTGCGGCGCATCGTAGTCTTGGTCCTTGTTGCCGTCTTGGGCGTGCATTGCGCTGATTGTCCACCTCGCGTTCGAAAGCCCTGGGACGAGCTCACAGCGGTGGAGCAGGCACTGTACGTGCGAGCGATTGCCCTCTCCATGGACCGAGGATTCTACGACCAGTTCGTGCAGCTGCACGCCGACCAAATGACCAACATGGCCGCCCACAACACATGCATTTTTCTCTTCTGGCACCGCTTGTTCCTTCTCGGCTTCGAAAACATGCTCCGTGCGCTCGCACCCGAGTTTGCCTGCCTCGCGCTGCCCTACTACGACTACGTCCAGCACAACCTGGACTACGTGAGTTCACGGTGCACGACCATCGCCTCGTGCTCGCCCGTGCTTGGGGGGCTCGGGGGCAGCAACATGCGAAGCCCCACAGCCCGGCCCGCGCGCATTCACGGCCACGACTTCGCAGGGTCCCGGTGTATCTCGTCGCAGCCGGTGGCGCACTACTGCGATGTCTCGGCGCAGAGCTGTATGCGCTGCGTACCGCGCGGTGACTGGAACACGACGTATTTTAGCCCGGACCTCAACTTTAACCGCGTCAAGCAGAGTATCTTTACGGGCACGTCAATGGCGCAGGTGTCGGCTGCCATCGAGGCGTCGCCGCACGACTCGGTGCACGCGACGCTGGGCGGAGCGATGGCCAACCTCTTCGTCGCGCCCGCCGACCCGATCTTCTACTCGCACCATGCCACGGTTGACGTACTGCAAACGATTCACCACAAGTGCCTCGCCGACGCCATCGGCGCCGAGGCCGCTGTGGCCTCCGACCCGCGCATCTTCACGGGCTGTGTCATCGATGGCGCGCCCGTGGCCGCGTCGACGGCCGTGCGCCACCTGCGCCCACCGCCGCCTCTCGCGCCGTTCTTTGCCGGGCTGCCGGCCACGTACGGTGGCCTCGTCGACGGCACCCGCGTCGGCAACAGCAGCTACTCGTACGAACTCCACGGGCTACTCGGCGCGCTCTACGAGCAGTGCGCCGCGGCCGGCACGGGCAACGCGACTCGGCGTCTGACGGGTTCCAGCGGCTGCCGCCACCTCATTCGCCCCGTGGCGTCGGCTGACGCAGCTGCCTTTCTAGCATGGCGCCGGGCCATCTACGCAGCCGCCGCGGCGCAGTCGCTACCAGCGGTGGCAGTTGAGGCGGAAGTTGAGAAGATGATGGTGCTGCTGTACGAGCACTGCCTGCCGGGCTCTGTGACCGACTACCCGCGTGCGTTCAAGAGCATGTGGGGCATTAATCGCGTTGCACCGTCCAAGGCGCTGCTGGACGCGATCACAAGCGGGTCCAACCCGATTCAGATCCGCAACTGGGCGGCCATCAATCAACAGTACTATGGCTGCTCGGGGCAAGCGGCGTAATTGCAATGGATGAGGACATCTGCTGCGTATTAAAAGGCGTCTGCACAGCTCGTGACAAACTTAAGCCCCGAGCTGACTCATGGCTGAGCGCAGGTCGTGCGGGTGATGGAGGCTGTTGAGGAAGGCCTGCAGCGCCTGCGTTGTCGGGCATACCGACTCGTCCGTGTCTTCGAGCGTCTCGCGGCGAATCGTTCGGCACACACAGCGGCCAGTGGCCGGGCACCCGAGCGTCGGCGGTGACACAAACGGCGCGAGCAGCACGCGGTGGCGGACTAGGAAAGTGCGCAGACACGCGATGAGCTCGTCGTTCTCGGTCGACTTGGGCGCCTCCTCTTGGCGGCCATACTGCCGGAGGACGTTGCGGATGTCGGTGTTAGTCATACCACCGTGGCTACCGTCCGGATACGACCCGACAAAGCGCTGCAGTGCCACGGCGCTGTCGTGGTCGTAGATGCCAGAGATGGCGAGGCGCGGCTCGGGGCGGGTCCACGGCGCCCGTAGCTGTGCCTGGTCGAGCCGCGCCCGGACCCAGCCGTCGAGTACGAGGTCAGTGTCGCGGTGCGTGATGCCGTACGTAGTCTTTCCGTCAAGGGAAGCGGTCTGCAGCTCCAGTTCGTCGGCGTACTCGCCCGGCCAAAGCTTGTTGTTCTCGACGTTTTGCTCGGCGACTCGCACAAACCAACGCGAGTCGCGCTGAAGGACGTCAACGACGACGGCGACATGACCAACCCACTGATTGGGCGTCGATTGATATACGAGAAAGTCTCCCACGCGCGGCATTTCCGTGCCAAAGTTTGGAAGCTTCTCGAGCGGCACGATGGCGTAGTCGTCCCGACGACTCACGTGTTCAATCTTGGTCCAAATGTGCGCGGCCCAGCTGAGACTAGGGAGAACAATACCCTTCTTGATGATCCAATACCGGCGCGCGTATTCCACGCACTGCCACTTCATCCCTGTGCAAAGCCCATCGAGGAAGTTAGACCCGTCGTAATGCGGTAGATCGGCGTCCGGGTTGTTCTTGTAGTTGCAATTGTAGCCCTCGACACCCGCACAGCTGCCCAGAACCGCGCCATGGGGCATGCCAGTCACAGGCGCCTTCTCGCCGTTCGGGTTGTCGCCGGGCCACCGCCGCTGGTGCGTCGTCATCGCTCAATTGTTTCGTTCGATAAAATCAAAAGCTGTTCGGAATTCGGGAAACCATATCGCACTTCCCAAGATCGTCTCAAGAAGCTTCTTCAACACTAAGAGGCTGTTCACACACCCATCACAAAGCACACCCTGGAGGACAAGGCTCTTCACCAACTTTGCACGCAAGGTTCCTCATGCAAGCTGCGGGCAATAGGTCTTCGTGATACGCACGATGGTCTTGCTACGTTGTGATCATTTGGGCATCCTTGCACGCTGATGGTGATTCGCGCCAAAAAAGACCATTCTGAGACGACTTTGGGAAATTGGAACGCTTTAAAAGTATCCATATCCAATAAACATTTCAAGTAAAATATAAATGTGGAAATAAAAATAGTGGCCGATTGACATGGCGACGTGGACATGCCCGGCATGCACGCTTATCAACGCCGGGGACGCGGCTGCTTGCGAGGCCTGCTCGAGCCTTCAACCTAGGGCAGCTCCTCTCGTCCGTAGTGGCTCGCCGTGCCGCGGCTGCCAGCGGCCTCTCGGGTGCGTGCTGCGCTCGATGTTTCAGCTCACAAGTGCGTCCAGCTTTGGCACGTCCATCCAGGCGCTCGGTGCGAACTACCACCCGGGGTGCTTCCGTTGTGCGGCATGCCACAAGGTATTTGACGCTGGCGCGCGCTTTCAGGCGCACGAAAACGAGCTGTACCATGCAATGTGCTACAAAGAGCTCTTCCATCCGAGGTGGGTGGGAGTGTTGTGGCGCTACTTGATGACAGTAGGTGCGGTCTTTGCAGCGAGCTCTTGCCCATGAACACGAGCGGACACATCGTGTACAAGGAGATGACGTTTTGGAATCTCAAGTACTGCGCGATCCACGACCAGCGCGACCGCTGCTGTAGCTGCAAGCGCCCAGAGGTGCAAAAGGAGTCGACCTCGCAACTAAAATCGACGTGTGCAATAGCCGACGGCCAGCAACCGCCGGTTCGAGTCGCTCAGCGATGGGCGCAAGGTGTGCAGCGGGTGCTCAGAGACCGTGATCCTCGACACAGCCGAGGTACGCTTTCTTCCCGTCTGCCCTAACCCCCTATGGTCGCGCAGGTCCAGCCCGTCGTAGCGCACGTCTGGTCGTTTCTCGCATCGCTAGGCATGCATCTCCCTGATGTACCTTTTGCATTTCATTGACATTGATTGACGGCTCACACTACGTAGTTGCCTGTGCTGCTTGTTGACTTCGAGACACTCAACGCCCACACCCACGACCACCACGCCAACCTCCCCCGCGAGGCCAAAGGCCCGGCCGTCTACGGCGTCTGTCTCTCGGAGGTGCTTACGCTAGATCGATCGCGCTCACGCCTCTCCAGGTTCGCTACGTCCGCCACATCGCTCGGCGGGGTGCCCAAGAGCGCATGCAGCTGAGTGATCGTCGCGTCAACGCGATCTTGATCTTGCACGGGCTGCCGTACGACATGACGGCCTACATCCTTGCGCACGAAGCTACGCACGCATACTTGAAGCTCCGGCCAGAGTTCCCTGCGCATCTGCCGCCCAAGGTGCGTTACTGCCGCGGGACTTGCTGCGATGGCACGTAGGTCGAGGAGGGTGTCTGCAACCTCATGGGCTACCTCTTCCTGCAGTACACGACCCTCGTCGACCCCACCGAGGCGCGCTCGTTCCGCACGTCCCTGCGGCGCTTCTACAGCCACCAACTGCTGCACGACACGAGCCCCGTGTACGGCGACGGTTTCCGAGAGGCTCTCGCGGCGTACAATACTCACAACTCATTACAACAAGTGCTCGACCGCGTGCGTGCGGCCCAGCTCTAGACGAGGCCGCCAACGGCCCGGGCGCCTCGGTCCGAGAGGCTCTTGTGGTGCTTGGCGAGCGATAGCTGCATTTCCTCCACCAGGTGCCGCTGGTACTGCAGCGACTCGAAGAGCGCTGGGTCAAACGACGGCTCGGAGCTCGCGGTGTGTAAATAGTGAAAGCGGTCCCCTACGCCGATCCTAAGAACTGACTGGAGGCCAAGCCTACCGAGCGAGTTGTTTGTGTGCAGCAGCGTCGCGTCCGACTTGGCTCGTGACGAGTACTCGGACGGCCCCTCTACGTAGCAACCGCGTGAGACGCCGGAGTCTAAAGCGGCGAACGGACCCCAGCCGTAGGGCTTGCCGGCGCTTTTGCTTCGAAACTTGGTGGAAGATGACGTGGAGATGTCGGAGAGCGGTGAGTCGCAGTCGGGAACGTACGAGAAACTCCGGTCGAGCAGCGCATACGACGACGAATGGGTGCAGGACGCTACTCGGGGACTCAATGGAGCGGGCGGGAAAGGGACGTACATGGCCGCGAGGGCTCATCGAGGTCGTCGGCCGTTGGTGTCGATGGGCCGCGGCGGGACGTGCCCTCGCGACTCGAGGACGACGAGATGGTTCCACCGCGTGAGAGCCGCGGCGTCCGCAGGCGCGTCGATGTGAAGCACGTTTTGCAGTACGTGGCCTTGATGATCGGGTGGCCGATGTGCTTGTTGTGGTCGGAGACGCTTGCGAGGTGGCTGAAGCGGCCCATGGGGCGGACGTTTTGAAGCGGTTGCGGGATCACGATGACGCATTTGTTGCATGTGACCTACGGCGCATGAGCCGGCGTCATCTCGACGACAACGAACCTGCCCGCAGGTGCGGCAGAAGCACCATCGGTTCGAGAACGACGGGCAGGTGGCGCATTTCTGAGTTGACCTACGAGGGCCGTGAGCCTTGGAGCCGTGGAGCCGCCGCACCTGTCCTTGGCACGCACGGAACGAACTCGCGGGGACTCCATGAGGCGGCGCATTTGCGCCAGCTCCGAGAAGATTGTAACGTTTTCGTAGTACTTTTGCGATGTGCGCTTGTTGTAGATCCAGGCAGGCATGTTGCCCATCGGGTCCAAGTGGCCCACGATGGTAAACTGCACAGTGCCGTTCGCCAGCTCCGTGAAGAGGAACGCCAGTTGGTACTGGAAGCGCACCACATGCGGGAAGGGCGGGAACGACTTGATGTCGATCGTGTGGCGGACCTGGAAGAGCGTTCGCTGTCCCGTCGAATCCAGCCGCGTGCCCGATTGCTACGCGCAGAGTGGGCCAAGACCCCAGCACCCGCACCCGTACCTCGACGTACACCGTGTCGCGGGGCTGGAACACCGTGTGCACGGGCAGCGGCAGGTGTACGCGGGCGTACTTGACGCCAAACCACCGGAACGGATCGTCGTCAGTCTTGGACTGGTCGGTCTGCAGAATCGCGCCGTCGAGGAAGTCGTATTTGTACAGCAGGCTGAGCACTATCCGGTGCGCGTGTGTCGTGGGCGTGTACAACCCGTACGCTAGCTCGTCAAGCGTTGTATCGCAGGAGCCCACAATGAAAAACTCCTCGAACGGCGAGTTGCCCGTCGTGCGCTGATAGCACTGGTACCCGTGTTTGTCCATCGTCATCTTGTAGCCGTCGTCCAGGAGGTAGCCGCGGTGTTCGCGGTGGCCCACGGCCTTGGCCAGCGCCTCCTTGGCGAACGCGCTCGTCTTGCGGTAGTGCTTGTCCAGCTCCGACTGGCCCAACTCAATGCTCGGGTACTCCATCGCGAATCGGCAAATGCACCGAGTCCGCGACCGCCCTCGCATCTGATCCGGCGTATTTTTTTCCCAGCGCCCCTGGGTCCCCATGGGACGCGGGCTTCTTTTTTAAATTACTCGAAAGGGGTGGGTTGACCAGCTGGCCGCACAGCTTTTGGCTACTAACTGCACCACTGTGGCGCTGCTGTGGTTGCAGGCGTCGCTGCGGCACCGCACGCGACGATCCAGGCCCTCGGACGGCTCGTTGCCGCCAACTCGACGCCGGGGCGCCAGTGCTTTTGGATGGAGCACATGCGTCCGATACCATGCACCGTAGGGACGCGATGGCGGCGCGCGTCCTGTCGGTGGCATCAGCCTGCGTACCAGGTCGCGTGCGACGGGTTGCAACCGCAAGGCTGGCGACCGTCGTGTCCCGTGGGCAACGACACGCTCCTCAGCGGCGGTGGCATCGCGCTCGAGGCGGCACCCAGCAGGGCCACCGCTCGGGCCAAGGTGCTTCAATGAACCGGGGGCAAACCAAGTTTGCAGCGGGCAAAACCCACCGACCAAATGCAAAGTGGGTAAAACCCTTGGTCGCATCTGCATGTAAAGTGGGATCAACCAAGTGCAAAGAGGGACAAACGTGCTGCCAGGGACAGAGACGCTTCTCAGGTGCGCCAAGGGCAACCCGGGGGTACCAAAGGCATCTGCTGATGATGCAACGTGGGCGCACCAGGTCGAGTCGACAGCTGCGATCCGTCGACAGCCTTCCATGGTCGGCAAGGCACAACACACGCACAATCCACAGACATCAATCAGTTCTTACGCCTCAATACGACAACCGGAGCTTGCGCAGCCAATATTCCATCTGCACCGCAGACGGTCGGTCCTCGGCGTTGTGCGCCAGGCATTTCTTTGCCACATCTTGCACGTCGATGGGGCATTCGACGCTGAAGGTCGGCTGCAGTAGGTCGGCCATCACGAGCGTCGCGATCTGGTTGCTGTTGTCTTCGGCGTCGCCGCCTTTGATCGTGTGGGCGTACGGGTGGTGGCCGAGGTCCACTTCGCAAATGAGAATCCCAAATGCATAAATATCCGCCTTTTCCGTCCATGCCTCGCCCTTGAGTACCTCGGGCGGCGTGAGCAGCTTGTCCGGCACGAACCTTCGCACAGCGTCGCCATCTTCGTCCTGAGGTCGGAACCCGCTCAGCTTGGCAACGAACTCGTCCGTGAGCAGCACATGCCGCGCGTGCAGGTTGCGGTGCATGATGGCGGGCGCAAAGGAATGCAAGCACACGATCGCAAGCGCAATGTCGCTCACAAGCGACAGTTTTGGCATTGCATTTGAGCTGCGGGGCATCCACTTGAAGAGGCGCTCTCCGGCGGAGCGCGACTGGTCGAGTGTCAGGAGCCGGCCCAAGTCTCCGCGCGGCATGTGCTCCGATAGGAAGCCGAAGCCCAGCATGCCTTTGCGCAGGTTGCTGCTCCAGACGGCCCCGATGAAGCCCACAATGTTAGGGTGGTCAAGGCGCGCTCGCAGGAGGATGACGTCCAGGAAGGCGTCGGCCTGCTCGCGGAGGCCGTTGGAGGCGCGGCCGTGCATGTTGGTGTCGGTCATAAGCGTCTTGAGCACGACGAGGCGGCCATCAAACTCGGCCTTGTACAGCATCATGGTGCCGGGCACCGACGCGTTCTTATGCTTGCCGTGGAGCGGTCCCAAGATTTTGACGTCGTTGAGGGGAATGCGGTGCTCAGCTAGTTCGCCCTCGGCAAGACCTAACGCCGCATGAGTTGGCTCCCCGAGCTGCGGGCGCACTGGTTTCGAAGCGGCTGAGGCCTGTGGTAGTGTCGACAATGCCGGGCGTCGCCGTGAACTCGAAGCCGGCCATCGAGTCGAGCTTGCTCTGGCGCGACCGGTGCGAGTTGAAGTCCTCGAGCAGCTTTGAGAGTGCCTTGGAGCGCACGAGGCGCTTGCGGTAGAGCACGACGACGGCCACAATGGCCACAAGCACGATGCCGGCGCCGATGCCGAAGAACCAGCCCTTGCCTGCTACCCAGAGCCCCGTGAGACACCTTCGCGACCCGAGAACGGACTCGACGGCAGGCCGTCGCTGGCCGCCGACACCGACGTTGTGTCGGGGCAGAAGACAACCGACTGATTGGCCGTCTTGATCGTAACTTGCGTCGATGCTGAGCAGGTGAGTGCGCCGACCTTGGCCGGCAGCACGAGGCCGTTTGGGATCGAGTTGAACAGCGTAAGCGTCGCGGCCGATAGCGGGAAGTTCTCGATCGAGTTGTTGCCGAGGCGCACGGTTGTCAAGCGAGGCGGAAAGTCACCCACGACAACTGTGATGCCGCAGCCGGAGACGTCCAGCGACTGGAGGCTCGTCGGCAGCAGCGACGCGTTAAGCTGGCCACCTGTGAGAGGGTTTCCCGACAGGTTGCTACGGCGCGAGGTGAGCAACGAACGGGGCTCCAAACCGTACAGGTTCGAAATGTTCGACGGGAATGGCGACGAGCTCGTCCAGCCCATGTTGTTGTGAGCCAAGTTCCTACGCCAGCCATGATCACTGAGCCCAAGCTGGGCACGCTACAGAGTCTGCAACGAGGCTGGGAGCGCCGTCGGGAAGGCCGAGAGGCGGTTCTGATCAGCCAAGCTACAGCGCAGAACGTGATGACTTTTTCGCGACACCAATTTTCGTACACAGCCGCCACTTTGTCCGGCAACGGAGGCAGTGCTGTGAGGACGTTGCCCTGAATCTTTAGCGTCTGGAGCTTTGCAAGCTTGCTCAAGTCGGCGACGGTCGCCAACTGGTTGCCCGATAAGTCTCTACGCACACCATCAGCGCTGGCCTCCTGCGTCGGCCTACAGCTGCTCCACGGTGGCACTCAACGACGCGACCGGAAAGCTCGTAAGTTCGTTTCTTGCGACGATGCTACAGCTGCGTGAGGAGCGCGAACGTCGCTGGCACCGAACAGAATCGTAAGGCCGGAGGGGAAACTGCCGCTGATCGAGGTGATGCGATTGCTGCCGACATTCCTAGCGACGGTGTCACCTTGTACTTCAGAAGAGGACCATCGTACAAGACGAGCATGCCCGTCGGTAAACTCGACGCGTTAAGCGTTGACACGAGGTTGTACTCCATGACTCTAGCCAGCCTCATGAGGCGCACGCGTTTATCATTGAAAAGTACAAGCTCCAGAGCATCATCGGCAACGCATCGATGCTGGTGATGGCGTTGTTGGACGCGCTCCTAAGAAAGAGCGCATGAGTGGTCTCGGCGAGAGAAGGAGTTGTCTACAGAGTGTTGAGGTTGGCAGCTTGTATCTTCGTGATGGATGTCAGGTTGTTGCTCGAGACGTCTCTATCGATGCATGAGGTCTCGCGCGACTTTAGTTTACACGCACAGCGTGTACAGCGACCCGGGAAACTTCGTGGCGGAAATGTCTGAAATGCGATTGCCGATGAGCTCCCTAGGAGCAGTGAGGAAGCTGGCCCGTGGGAGCCCCCTACAGGTCCGAATAGCGGTTGGATTTGTCAAAGTCGGAGGCGAGGTCCGTGCCAAGGGACTCGATCCCGAGCCCGCTGAGAGCCACGGACGAGTTGACCGTGAAATAGTCGCTTAGAATGGCCACGGATTTTGTGGCGGATGTGAATGGTGCGACGTTGCAGCTTGAGTCGTATATACAATGGCGAGAGCTTGCGATGGCGACAACGCCGAGCTCCTTCTTGGAGTCGTCGTAGCAGAAAAGACCAGATTCCTGGATCGGCTTCGCGTTCGAAAAGAAGACGGAGGACTTGAACGCTTCTTGGTTGTCGCTGTACACCTTATTGAACGTGTCTGAGTAGGAGCTTGGGGTCGTCGATTGGCATTTGGAGCTGTCGTACGAGCAGACCCAACTGTACGCACTACGGAGGCGTGAGCTTCCTGGACCACTGGTGCGCCTACGTAAAGTTGCTGTAGGATTGGCCTTCGCTTGAAGCGCAGACGTCCGTCTTGGTAATCGGTTTGCAGCTGGACGGGTCGTACGCGCACACGCGCGTCGTGTCAGGCGACGACACCACGAAGCCACATCGCGCTGTGAGTGTTGGCTTGGCCACGCCACAACCGTCTGCCGCAACGAGCGCAACGAAGCCGAGGCCGAGGAAGAAGGTCCTCCATGCAGAGGGGTCTGGCATCATCGACGCTTGGACCTGGGAATTGTGCACCTCGTCACGGCGCTGTACCTTTGACACGCACTTAACCGGATGCTGCACCGGCTGGTCGCGCATCGGGAGGGGGGCCTACGTGGGAGCCGTGGGACGATGCTCCATTGACAGAGGAAGATTGGTCTCTGTTGGCCTCGATGGTAACTACATCAGTACCAGTAGTTGCCGCTCTGGCAGCACGTCTCAATGTGCTGAAGGATGGCCAGGCTCACCTACAAAGACTTGAGTTCTACAAGACGTGGTGTTTGTGGAGGGCATGCGGAACTGTAATCGCTGACGAGGCTGTCCGAGTTTAGGGGCCGAAGGCTTCAGTGTCAGGCTCGCGAGTATTTGACTCTGTGGAGTGACGCTACCTGTTCGTGGCTGTGATGTGCTGTCCAAGCGCTGATTAATGTGGATTCGTTGTTTCAAATGGCCGACAAACGTCTTAGGCTCGGGTAAACGCAGTTCACAGGCCCGCTCAACGTGTACTGCGAGGAAGATCTTTGGCATGACCAGAAATGGGATCAGATGCAGTGTTGGAAAGTGGGGCTCGTGCCTCACGCTGGAAGCTGCTGAGGCTCAAGAATCAAAGAAACTTAGTGCCGACAGTGAGCTCTTGAGCACACACTGTCTTACCCACATATTGTTTGGCCATTGGAAAGGAGGGTAGGCCCCCCTTAAAGATCCGGAGGCGCACTTTCCAGGGTCGAAATTACTGCTCAAATTGCCGTTTGTCGGGAAAGCAAATGGCGCGTCGGCGGTGTCGCGACGTCGACCAGCTCTATGCAACAGCCTTACGAGGCGACGAAACCTCCCGCAAGGTCATAGGTGCGGTGATGCACCGTGAGCCGAGAGCCACCGTCAGATAATCCACATTCCCCTCAGTCTTGTTTTGTGTGGCACAGCGCTTGGATGCAGACGGACGATAGCGATGACGTCGGTGCGTGTATTGGCTCGGACTTATATCGCAACACTAAAATCGTTGCGCTTGGGGCCTGGCCGCAGCGTCTTCTTGGGAAACGTTCCCGGGGCAACGGGCGTCGCAGGCACCTTCTTGAGACAGAAGAAGGCGATCTTGGGGGAATCCTTCTTCTCGCGGATCTCAAAGCCGATGCGCACAAGGACGGCCTCGAAGTGCTCGACAGTCATAAAGTTCGAGTTGGTCAAACACAGCAGCGGGAGCATGAGGAAAAAGTGGCCGCCTTCGTTAAGGTGCCGCCACGTGCTCTGTAGCATTTCGCCTACACGCCCATGAGATGAACCCGAGATGGCCATCGGGACGCTACCGCGTTTTTCCGGTGTCGGAACGCAGTTGATAACCATGCTCGAGACGACAACATCGAACGTCTTGGTGAATGGAAGGTCGAAAAAGTCGAGCTGGCGGATCTTTGGGTGCCGCGCAATAAGATCAATGGCGTCGACGTTGAGCCATGGGCACACCAGGAGCTGGGTGTTGATGGCACCCACCTCGAGCACCTCGAGCGGAGGTTGCTTCTTTTTGGGGCGAAGGTCGAACTTGGTCAGGAGGGAGAAGACCCACTTGCTTGTGCGGTGGAAACTCGTGGATAGGATGCTTGCGTCCTGGTACACTTGCCGCCCTCCAAGATCCTTGAGCCGCTGCTCGAGTTCGGCCTGGCGGGTCGCATCCTTCTCTTTCGATTCCTGCAGCCGGTTCAGTTCATGCGTCACCCGGTGGAACTCCGTCGTAATCTCACGGGCGCGCCGACGGCTAGGCCTCAGCGATGAATCGACGAGAGGAGACGTCACGCCCTACCTCTTGACGGGCGGCGGCCCGATCGGCACCTTCCGCAGCTTGGCCTTCTTGGTCGGGGCCATGGCTGCAACGCTTGATTGGCCCAACGTGAACCTAGTGTATCCGGATGTTAATCCGGAAGCCGTTTCATGTCCTGAAGACAGCCAACCGCGGCAGTGAGCCGGTGGAGGAACGAAGCAAGCGATGGCGGGCGAATGCATGCATCTACAGCCCCGAAGACGCAATGCTGCTCTCAAGGAGAAGGATGCTTGTAGACTGTGTGCACAAGTGTTTTGCGGCAGAGATGGAATGGGGCGAACGATAAGTCCGCGGCCACTGAGAGTGGACTGGGTGATGTGACTTTGATCCCACCAACAAACATCGCTGCTACTCGATTATGACTGCTGCTAGCTGCCTTAATCAACAGCTCGAAAAGGACCTCTTGACTTCCAGTAATGCTGACCACCAAGCTTAGCGACCAAGAACTTCGCCCTCCGTCCACATACACGCTGCACTAATGCGTACTTGGTAGATAGCTCGGTTGATCACATTCGATTGTGGTGCACCCCTAATCATTACCGCGAGCTTCCTGCAGCGCGTAGAATCGCAGGCGCAGCTAGGAACGGTACTGTTGAGCATCGACCATCGCATCACTTAGTTCATGAAATCTGGTCACGGACAGCAATAAGCGCGTGCGGAACGTGAACTAGGCTACCTTGGAACAGTACGCCCAACCAAACCGGCCATGGCAGGGACCAGCCTGGAGGCGTTGGCGTAGGAAGGCAGCAAAAGGATCCTTGGAAGCTTCTATCGCTGTTGCACAAGTACAGCAAAGGCCCGGAGCCCGCTGTAGCAAGCGCGGGGGCGTCACGAACGCCAGCGACAGGTTGCTTCGGCGACCATTTTTTCTCTGAAGCTCATGGAACAATCCTCCGGTTGATGTGAATCATTGTCGGCTACGAAAACTTTAATACGGAGCAATCATAGAGAATACAATTTCGAGGTGAGAAGGGCACCCATAAAAATGGCGCCTTTGTCGGTTATACTTCAAAACCACGGCATATGGCAATATCCGCTCTCGTGCGTTTGTAAAGCATATTGCGTCATCGTCCATCCCCTTCCATTTTATTGTGTTATTTTAATCGGTACTGAAGTTAATATACTCTTGGTAAAAAATGCAACTTGAAGCACCTGGGTCGCGCGCTGTCGGGTGCGAGTACCGGAGTACGGGTGAGCGTTGGTGCGGGCTTTGTGGTTATTTTGCAAACGTCGCCACGCTTCGGGAACCTGATGGGAGAAGCCATGACTGAAGTCGCCCCTGCCCCGCAAGTCGAAGAGCCGACGACGGTCACCGTCCACGTCGAGGGCCCTGGCGCCAAGGACGCCATCGTGCTTGAGCACGTGAGCCCGCTCGATACCGTCATGTCGCTCCGGCAGATGATTGCCGAGTTCCCGGTCTTTGCGCACCACACGTGCTACCACCTTGAACTGCAGATTCCCGAGAACAAATGGTTGCTCCAATGCCATGGCCTGTGCCATGCTCATGCAATGCGATTAGGATCCCGCTCAACGACTTCATTGAGCTGGGCGACTACACTGCCGCCTGGGAGGAGGCGACGACCGAGTTCAAGGTGCGCATGATTCTCGACCGGTACGACGTGCGCAAAGTCCGCGCCCAAGTTCGCCGTTTCCGTGATATTATGGCGAACCCTCCGATCCCGCAGTCAGCCCAGGCGCCCAAGCCCAAGAAGACTATCGAGGAGAAGAAGCTCACGCCCAAGCAGGAGACGGACAAGCAGCTCAAACTGCTGAAGGACATCCACAGCAAGCTCGAAGGCCTCGTCGTTCCCGTGGCTCCCACACTCGCCACTCTCTACCAGCCCGTTGCCCTCAACGGCAATGCCAAGAAGACTGAGAAGGAGCCGACCAAAAAGAGCAAGGGCAAGAAGAAGGGTGGCGACGCCAAGGCCGCCGCCAACAACGGCAACGCCACCGAGGAGGTTCCGCTCGACGCGACGCTGCCTAAGTGTATCGAGAGCATCGTCGTCTCGGGCTTCAACCCGCCGCCGGGCCCGCGCAAGCTCGCGGGCGACCTCACGTACCTCGAAGTGACGCTTCCGGACGGCGCGGTGCTGCCCATCACGGCGCACGTCGCGGGCTTCTTCGTGAACAAGAGCTCCAAGACGACGTTCGACCCTCGCCCGGCCGCGGCCCACCACCACCTGCTACTGGACGTGCTCTCGGCGGCATCGCCGGCCTTCGCGGCCCAGTACGCGAAGCTCCTCGCGACGGCTGAGGCCTGGGCGACAGCGGGCGCATCATCCGTCGAGGCCATGGTGCAGGCCACGTCGGGCGCCAACTCGCTCGTGTGGACGACGCCCGTGGCGACGACGGCGCACGCCTTCGACGCCAACCGCGCGCAGGACGACCTGAGCGTTGGCATCGACGAACGTGGCGTCATTCGCGACTGGAACGAGGAGTACCAGTGCGCCCGTGAGCTGCCGGCCGCGACCGTGCGCGAGCAGATCGTCCGCGCGCGTGTGCTGTACAAGATCATGACCGAGTTTGTGGAGGCGGCGACGCAAGGCGCGATGGCCATCGTCGACGGCACGATTCCCGCCATCAATCCGATGGACGACGAGTCGGCCTTCGTGTACGTGTACAACCACATCTTCTTCTCGCGGGCTGTGGAGGGCCAGAAGCACGTGGCGGCCGAAAACGACGGCAACCATGAGAACGCCTACTCCTCGGCCAACCACGACCTGCAGGGCGTCAAGGCGTACAACGCCGCCGACGTCCCGGGGCTGCACACGCTGGCCACCGTCGTCGTCGACTACCTCGGCGTCCGCATCATCGGCCAGAGCATCATCCCCGGCATTCTTCAGGGCGAGGCCGCCTCCAAGCTCGTGTACGGCTCCGTCGACGGCGGCAAGACCATCGCCGCCAACGCTGAGATGCACGCCATGATGGCCCAGGCGGCCGAGACGCTGCTCATTGCCGAGCGCACGGTGCAGCCGGCAGGCGGCGCCGATGAACCTCCAAGCGGCGAGGCCGGCACCGACGCCGTCACGCTGTGCGGCCCCGTGGAGGCCAAGGGCATCCTTGGCTCGGACAACCGCCACTACATCCTCGACCTCGTGCGCATCACGCCCAAGGACTGGAACTTTTACAACCCCGAGAGCGACTCGGTCACGGAGACCTCGCGCGCCTCGCTGCTGCCCAAAGCTGACACAGGCAAGTACACGGCGCTGCTGCGTCCGGAGCTCACGCAGCTCTACGCGCGCTGGAAGGCCAACCAGCTCAAGCAGGCCAAGAAGGACGCGGAGAAGGCGACTGACGCCGAAAAGGAGACGGAGGAGACAGAGGCTGACGAGGATGAGGACGCGGTCGCGACGCTGCGCTACAACATCAACGTCCTGATGCCGTACGCGTCGACGACGGACGCGGCGGTCGCTGCTGACGACGAGGCCGTGGCCAAGGACGCGGCTGCATACCTGCAGTCGATGGTGATCCCGGCGTTTGTGGCCGACCTGCGCCGCGGTGCCATGTACCCCGCAGACGGCACGGCGCTCACGGACATGCTGCACGCGTGTGGTATTAACATGCGCTATCTCGGCAAGGTGGCTTCGCTCTGCGCGAGCTTCGAGCCGCACGTGTCCAAGTACGTGGCGGAGCTTCTCGAAGTCGAGATGATCGCGCGCTCGCTCAAGCACATTGTGGCGGCGCTCTTCCTCGCGCACCCAGAGCTCCGCACGACGCCCGGCTGTGTCCTGCTGCAGGTACTCAACGCGCTCCTCGGCGACCACCTCCCGTCCAAGGCGGCGGCCTCGCCCGAAGACACGCTCGCAGCCAACCTCGCGTCGCTGAGCCTCACACCCGCGGCCATCCCCGACCTCGACGCCACGTCGCTCTGGGCGAAGATCACGGCCGACGTGGCTGTGCGCTTCGGCTACACGCTGCGCTTCTGGCCCGTGAAGAAGGCCAAGAAGGCCAAGGACGCCAAGGAAGTGCCTGTGCGCGCGCACAAGCTGCCGCTCCTGCGCCGCGTCTGCCAGCGTCTCGGCTGGCAGGTGGCCAGCCGCGACTATGACTTCAGCCGTGAAGCGCCGTTCTCGGCCGACGACGTTACGGGTGTCGTGGCCGTCGCCAAGTCGTCGCTGCCCGCACATGCGTTTGTGCAGGCTGCAACGCTCATCGAGCGCGGCCGTTTCCTCCTGAGCCAGGGCGTACTTGCTCCGGCGTATGAGATGCTGCAAGACGCCTCATCGCTCCTCTACCAGGTGTGCGGCGGTGCGCACGAAGACGCGGCTCTCGTGTGCGCATCGACGGCAACTGCGCTCTACCACGCGGGCGACGTGCCGCTGGCCATCGGCTCGCAGCGCCGCGCGCTCGGCCTCTACTCGCAGCTCAAGGGCCTCGACTACTACGACACGGCCTTTGCGCACGCCAACCTCGCGCTCTACCTGCATGCCAACGCCGAGACGGCGCAGGCCGTCGCCCACCTCCAGCGCGCCATCCAGATCCTCGAGGTCGCCGCCGGACCGCACTACCCCGAGACGAGCGTGCTCTACTACAAGCTTGGCATGATGTGCCAGGACGTCGGCCACGTTGCCCTCGCGCTCGTGTGCCACCGCGAGGCTCTTCGCCGCGGCGAGCTCGACCGCATGCAGGCGGCCGGCTGCCTGCACGCGATGGCAATGGCCTGCGTGCTCGTGGGTGGTTTCCGCGAAGCGCTCGCGTACGAGCAGAAGGTGCTGTCGTTGTACACCGAGGTGTTTGGCGAGGAAGACCCGCGCGTCGTCGAGTGCCGCAAGTACATTGCGACATTCACCGAGCGCGCTGTCGCCGGCGCCAAGGACCGCCAGGAAATTGACGCTGCCGCGGCTGCCGATGCGATGGCCGAGGCTCTCGCCGAGGAATGGGAGGTCGAGATCCGCCAGGAAGAGAAAAAGAAGGCGAAGGCTGGCAAGGCCTCCAAGAAGAAGTAAGCACCATAGAGTAGAAACGCTGTAACTAGACCACGCCGTTGTGCGATGAGAACTCGCGCAGGGTTTTGTCGAGCCGCCCCACGAAGAGGTCCACGTCCTACAAGCCGATGAGACCGTGTTGGGCATGTAGGACGTACGGCTTTTGTCATGCCGATAGCGCACGCCGCCGAAAGGTACGGGCCTGGGTACGCGTCCGCGTGCGCGCCGAAGCCACGGAAGGCGTAGCCCGCGATTTTCGCCTCGGCGCGCCCCGTGACGATCCTGAGGCACAACGTTGGCTGCGGCGACGACAAACGGAACGTACCGCGTGCCGGAGACGCCGCGGGAGAAGAGCATCGAACCGAGGAACGTGGCGTCGCCTGAGGCCCCGCAGCAGCGGCCGACTGAGATGCAGAACGAAATCTGCCGAAAGGTGAGTCACATTTTCCAAACGTGGACGTCGAACATCGTTGTGCCGGGTCACGAGCAGCCGTTCGCCGTGGGCGTCGGCGACCTTGGCGAGCTCGTCACGGAAGTAGGGCACCAGGGCCTTCCGCGCATCCAACAGCGCCTTGTACCCCGCGCGCCCAAGGTGCAGCATCGTGATGAAGAGGTCGAGCGCCGGCGCGTTGCTTGCGCGGCCTGAGCGCGGCCATGAGCTGCACGAACGACGACTGCGTACCGGGGTAGAGTTTGCCGATCTCCTGGACAAACGCCTTGTTCGGGCCGCAGATGACAGAGCCGCCCACGGGAACCTACGCATGCGTACGTCATCGCACCAGCTTGCGACCTTCGTACGAGGAAGTTCTTGTCCGTGCTTTGAATACATGCGTCGACGCGGCCAGAGCGGAACGCCTGCGCCTCGTCAGTCCCGCCGAAGCGCCACAGGTGCCAACCTGATTCACGAGGTGCGTGCATTTGGACGACTGGAGCCCGTAGGCGTTGTTGATCACGTGGCCTGCGCGCAGGTGAGTGCCGGTGGCGCACGCAACGCGGCACCGATGTCATACTGCTGGCATAGGCGCGCGATTTCCTCAACGCGGTCGTAGCCGCGCGGCGCAAAGCAGCTCGTGGTCGACAACACGCAGAGGATGTTGGCAGGCCCAAGCTCGAGAACCTTAGCCTCAAGCGCCGCCAGGTCCGTGCGCAATTCGTCGCCGTCGGCGGCGTTCTCGATGACGACGGGCTCGAGGCCTGTGTGGATCTGAGAGAACCGCCGCGACGAGGTACGACGTACCCGAGGTCACCATGGACTTAAAGCACGACTTCTGGTCGATGCGCGGCCACAGCACGTAGCGCTTCCGGTTTGGTTCGCCAGGGACTCGCGCCGCCGCTTGCAGCGTCAGCATCGCGAAGAGCAGAGCCATGCCAGTCGCCACGGGCAGGACGATCGCACTTGACGCGTTTTTGACCCCTGCCGAGTGAGAGTGAGAGCGGCGACTGTGGCTGAACGTACCAGCAACATGGAGCATGTCAAGAGCAAGGCAGTTGGTGAGTTGCACTAGGAGGGACGAGCCGGCCGCCTTGGGTTGCACGGCGCAGATGTCGCCAGAGCGACCGACGCCGTGCGCGAGATAAAAACAGCGGTTGAGAACGAGTGTGCTCGCAACCCGCGCCTCGCGCTCGCCAGCACCGGCGTTATGCACAAAGTTGTTGCTGTCCATCTGCGCCAAGTCACCGAGGAGGCGTTGGATGCTGAGGTCGTCCCAGCCGTGCTCGGGCAGCCTGCGCTGCGCGAGGAGCGACGTAAGCTTTTTCTCATGGCTTCGCAGGGCGTCAGCGCCCTGGCGAATGTACGCGCCATCCACAAAGCCCGCCGCGAGCTCTTGGTTCCGATCGCTCTGCATCGCAAAAATCTGGGAGATACTTTTGTCCCCGTGTTTAAAACAGTTTATCCCAAGTGCGTGGCGATTCAATCGCGATCGGCCCGGTTTTCGCGGGCAAGGACTGCTTGGAGCACTGCGAGAAGGCTCATGGAGCCAGGTCCCATGCGCCGCAGTGATAGGAGATACCGGAAGAAGCGTGTGATGACCATGGCGGCCGCTTGTTGCCGCCTCCCGCCCACGTCGTTTGGTACAGCGTCGGTACACACGATTGTAGCGGTCGTTCCGTCGGAGTACGAGACTCGGCTCAAAGCGGCGTTCGCAGCTGATAGCCGCCCGCAGTTTTCCAGTATGACCTGAAGACACAGCAGGAGGTCGTACAGGGGCGACTCGCTGCCTGCACTTCGCCTTAGTGCAGCTGGCACTGATCGGGCGCCTACCGAGAGCAGCCATGTCGGCGCCGCCATGCAGTGCCTGGCATAAGGGCAGCAGGCCTTCCTGTTTTGCAGCGTGCTGCAAGGTCACTGCCGAGCTTCCGTTGCAATCGATGTTTGGCATGAGGAGGCGTACCGTCGGCAAAGCAGCAGAGCACGAGCACTTGGGCACAGGCGCGGGCGACCTCGAGGTTCTCGCGGTTGAGCCGCATGGCGGCAACGACGGTCTCGATGCCTCCTCGGTCGCCCACAACGCCAACCAGCGCCGCTAGACGTGCATGGAGCGACGGAGGGCACCAGCCGCTTACGCTGCATGCGGAAGAGCTCTACGAGCGCCTCACACGCCCCGAGAACGAGTCCGTGGTGGCTGTCAAAGCGGTCCGCAGCCTTGACGAGTCCCGTAACAAAGGTCGTGAGCGTGTTCTGGAAGCCTGCGAGCGCCCATGAGCTCCATCTGCCGAGCCGACTCACTCGACTGCTTCTCGGGAGCGATGGCCAGCAGCCGGAGGTAGAGAGCACGACCTGCCTGGATACACCAGCGTTGCAGGTCCACGTGCTCTGGGTACGACTCCATGCGCCGAAGAAGCAGCTGCCATACGTCCAAAATGAGGTCGTAGTCGCTGACGTCGGGGCGGGCGGCCAGTGCCTCTTCGTCGTCGCTGCAGCTGTCGTCGCTGTTGACGGCGTCGTGGGTCAAAATGTATGCCACTGCCATGGCCCCACGCATGGCCACTTGAACCTCGAGCGCATAGTGCAGCAGCAAGTCATGAAGGGCACCCAGCCCCGCTCGCCGCGCCGCCAACACCACGTCCTTGGTCGTGTCGGGCTCTAGCACCGCTCCCGTGACGACTCAGGAAGGTCTTGGAGCCACGTACGCGGCTCGATCCGCCGGAGTAGCTTGGAGAAGCAGCTGCGGCGTTTCTGATAAAGCTAGCTCTGGCTTCGGCGCTCTTACCTCGTGGCCGTCGGCGTGTGCAACTGCACGAGGTACCCCACGAGGCGGCGGCGGAGCGAGCGCGGCTCAAGCGCGATCTCTACGGAACAGATGGTCCCCGTTTGGCAGCTCTCGGCCCTGCGCACGGCGTGTGAGTCCACGATTGCGTTGGCATCCTCAAGCTCGGCGATTGAGCGCACGCCTGGAAGCGGGTACTTGGTAACGCCCACAACGTCGATGAACATGTTGTCGTCGCCTTCGTCTGTGGGCCACTTGACGCACAGGGTCCACTCGCGTTGAGCGCGGTAGATCATGAGCGTTGGGGTGGGCAGCATTGAGGTGGCAGGCCGGCCAACGGCCCCACGGTTTCACTCGAATGGGCTGGCAACGGTAGCGCTGCGTCCTCTGTGGGCCCCGCGGTGGGCACCGGCGACGTGCTTGCGTCCTCGCACTTGCTCAGAAACGATGCGGTGTAAACGAAAAAAATCCATGATATGTTACGAGTAAGGGAGCTATTGAGATCGCCATGGGACGACGAGCTCGCCGTTTGAGCGCAGTGCCGAGGTTTCGAGCGCCGACACGCCGTTCTCGAGCTGGAGGAGCTCGACCGCCGTCAAGGAGGCGCTTGCTTCGGTGCTCAGCCGTTCTACTTTGCCGGTGCCTTTCCCAATGGTAAAGTGACTAATGATGCGCAATTCCATGGTGCGCCCGATTAGCTGTTGAACGAGCTCTTCGTTAGTGCCAATGAGAGTCGGGTAGATGGTCGCAATCGATAGCCGTGAGAGTCGCAGCTCCAGGCGAGCCAGCGTCTTGACCACGACCTCATCGTCCGAGTCGTACACCGTCTCCATGTGGTCAAGGTGCAACTGAAAGGCGTCGAAGAGCGCCGTGTACAAGTGCAACTGCTCCAAAATCTTGGTGATGCCATCCACCTAGCAATAACGTCATCGTTTGAAGTCGCACGAAGCGTACCGAAGTGTCCCCCAAGAAGACCAGCGTCGGCGACATGACGCTGTGCAAGTAGCCCGCCTGGACTTTGCATGGTCCACCGTTCAAACCGTGTTTGAACAAGGTGTAGTATTCGTGTGTGACTCCAGTCGCATGGCTGCAGACACGGAGTGCCATCGTCCGTAGCTCCTCCTGTAGTTTTTCGTTCGCCCGATACAGCGCCGCAACCTCAGCCTCCAGAGCAATCCACGCGGCCTTCTTGCGCTGGCGATACCGGCGCTGGTTGGTCTGGCTGCGTTGGCGGTACCGGGCCTCGCGGTCGTCGGAGCACTCCAGCTCGCGGTTGCCCATTTCCTTGGAAAAGGTCGAAAAAGAATATCTTGGCCTGCGAGTCCAGAGACAAGTCCCCTTATCCGTATGCATCCGGATAAGGAGCACACGCTGATTGGCCAGGTGGATCGGTATTGAAGTTGGGCGGTCACGAGGGCGTCGACAGCCTCGCCGGCAGTGCCCACGGATGCGCCTGAACTCCAGAAGCGCGGGGCGCGCTGGCATCATGACTGACCGCACAAGTCCATCTGACTTGTCTCGGTGCACGTAGCGGCTGCAAGGCCTGTCTCGATGCGGCTTCCAGGGATCTCGACAAGAGGATGGCGCCGGCGGATACCCTCAAGGCGACGGTCAGCTCGCGAACGATAGCGCTTTCGGTGCCAAGGCAACTTGCGTGGGCCGTGGCCGAGGAAAGGAATGGTACGAGATGTCGTAGGCCGCGTGGAGTAATCGATCTCCACTGTCCTTCTGTGGGACAGTGGGCTTGGATCGGGCCGCCTGATTACAGGCCGCTTGAGAGGCGGTGCGTTCACTGGCGTGTATACCACGCAGACAAGAGGGATCGGGCCAAGCTCCCGTGGCAATGTGCTGGTCGAGAATCTCTCCGAGGAGGAGGATGTTTCCAGCTGCTGCGATGTCCTCAAGGCACCACGCGACCGTCGGATCTCCGCACATGCCCGGCAAGCGCCACGGAAGGGATGTGCACACGAACAACCTGTTATATCAAAAGTACGCTTATCGCCGCCTGGGCTGGGGTGATATGCCTGCCGGCTTCGACTGGCTTCGGCGGCCATCACAAGTTCAGTTTGGCTGTAGCTTCAAGCCGCGACTTTTCAAGCGCCGCCGCGGCATCGACGGCGTTCCCAAGTAAGTTGATGGCCGCGGTGGCAATGTCGGCGTCGACCACGAATGTGTGCACGGCGGTGGTGTCCTTGTACAAGTAGAAGAAAGCAAGCATGGGCACGCACAGTTCCTGGCCGATGAGCGATTGCACAAGCGGCTCGTTGGTCGCGATCAAGTTGGGGTAGATGGTCGCGACGGACGCTCGCGATAGCCGCAAATGCAGCGTGGTGCGGGCCTCGACGACAATCTCGTCGTCGGTCAAAGCGACTGTGTCGGCGCGTTTGCACTCGTGCTTGAACGAGGCAAACACCTTGGTGTAAAAGCCCCACTGCTGGAAGAGCATGGCCATCCCATCTGCCTACACACTGTTTACGCCATCCCGCGCGGTGGGGACGCTACCTCGCCCATGAAGCTGAAGTTGGGCGCTGTCGTGCAGTAGAGAAAGTGGAGTTGGTCCTTGTACGCGGGCTCCGATGGGGCACTGAACCCGTTCTCGAAGACGCTGAAAAACTCGCGGGCGACGTTGGCCATGCCTGCGAACGTCGGGATCGGAGCTGGGATCGCAAGCTGCTGGCTTTGCAGCTGCTCCTCGAGCTGCGCCACATGCACGCGCAGACGGATCACCTTGTCCTGCAGCTGCGCTTGCGACTGCTTCTTCTTCGCGCGGTACTTGTGGTCCGCAGCGCGCTTCCGCGCGGGCACGACTGCCTCCGTCATGCTCGCACAACGTCAAACTGGCCCCGGCGGCTCAGTCCTCGTCACATCCCCTTCAATTTTTAGCCAATCAGAGCGTCCGTCCGCGTGACAGGAATCACATCCCCTTCAATTTTTAGCCAATCAGAGCGTCCGTCCGCGTGACAGGAATCACGGCGAAGGTGGCATGACAGCGCCACGTTCCCTCGACGCAGTTCCAGACAGCGCTGGTGCAGATCCTATGAGCAGGAGCAGCGCGCTGACAGTAGGCAGCGGCAGCAGATTGGAAGTATGCTGCGGCAGCATTGCCTTGATATGCTTGGCGATCATCAGGATGCAAATGGCTAGCGTCGAGCCTTGCTCATGTATCTAGTCCATGATGCCGGTGGCAAGCGCTAGCGAAAGGACAGTTATCCTTGGCCCATTGTGACGTCTCAACGCCGCGTACGTTTACGCCCGCCGTGTGAAGCTCACTTTCCAGCGGCGTTTACATTCCAAATGATGGAGCATGAATAAGACTCGGCTGACCAACAATAGGATGCCCATTGCGTGCTATGATTGTGTGTTGGCAATGGGTAGCTGGAGTCCTTGACTAGTGGAGTACCATGGCTCAAAGCAATGTAAGCTCCATGGGCGATGCTTCGATGTTAGCAGGTGGAACATCAAGTGGATTTGGAGGTGCGTGGTTTGGAGGATGGCTCCTGCCCGCTGGCAACGAAACCCACCCCTCGAGTGCGCCGACCAGCTCCGTCCCACGAAGTCATTCTGCATCAATTGGATCAAGAGGCTGTGCGCGGGGTTCGAGGACGGAAGATCAGCATGGCTGCCCAGGGGAGGTAGACCTTGCTCGGCACTCTACCACCGCTTTTGACTCCGACCCCAACGACGATGACAACGTTCCAAGGTTTTACACAAGGTACTGGTGCGAATGGACATAATGAATCAATGGTGCTCGATCTTGAGCTCGGCGTTGGTCTGGAGGCCCGAGTGCTCGAGGGCCAAGACACTGGCGGTGAGGTCTCCGTGAAGTAGCTTGAGAGCGGCCGCTGTCACGTCCGCATCAATCACGATCGATAGCACTTGATGCATGCTTTTGCTGATGCGGAAGTGAAAAACCGACGGGACTTGCAGGACCTTGCCCACTAGCTCGGGAACTGGAACGTTGGAGGCTCGTAGGTTCGGGAAGACGAGCGCGATCGAGGAACGTGAGAGCCGCAGCTGCATGCTCACAACAGCCTTGACGAGGACCTCGCCGTCAGCATCAAAGACGACATCCACATCGTGAAACTTCCATTGGAAAGTAGAGAAGACGGAGCAATAGAGGTTCCACTGCCGCAAGAGCTTGGCGAAGCCTGCTTCCTACACAGTTCAAGTATCAAGAACGGTCCAGGGATTTGTTGGCGCTACCTCGTCGTCCATGAACGTTAGTGTCGGCGCCATGACACTGTACAGGAATGCCATCTGTGTCGTTGATATGGGGTCTGAGGTCTGTCGAAGGCCAAACTCAAAGAGTTCAAAGTACTCGGTCGTGAGTCGTGCTGCGCCTGCTCCCGAGCTCACGGGCGGCGGAAGCGCGTATCGGTGCTGGCTGAGCTTGGCCTCGAGATCGGCCACAACAATGCGCAGCATCTCCACATGCTCTTCAAGTTGTCCCAAAGCCTTCTTCTTCCGCTGGCGGTAGCGACGTTGGTTGATCTGACTGCGCGTGCGCTGTTGCGCTACCCGCCAGTCGCCGTCGCACAGCAGCGCCGAGAGGGAATGCGTCGCCAGCTGCATGGTGTCTCGCGGTGGTGATAGAAAATGACCTTTGACGGCGTAAAACCTCGGGTGAAACTGCCGCCGCTTGAAGTGGTGTGTCGTCATCGGCGATCTCCCGATGGGACAAACGGGGTCGTCAGTGGGATTTTCCTTGCCATGTCCGCCGGCTTGAGCAGGCCACAACACCCAGAAAGGCCGCATCAGGTTGATGGCCCGTCGCCTCTCGACGCTGCGGCGTGTGGAGGAGACACTGCGGCCACGAAAGAACTCCACAAGATGACGACACCGCCCGCTGCGGACCAACGTTCCAGTTTGGTGCCAGCGTCGTGCCAGCTTCGTGCCAGCGCATCTCTGACAGCTGGGGGACTGTGGAGGAGAGCGCGACGCCGTCGATCGCGATTGGTCGTGCGCACACGTGTGTACACTTGATGCCGTGCATAAATCTGGCGCAAAAGCGATGCCAAGTGAAGCCCACACCGCCGAGATCTCTGAAATGCATCTCTTCCACAACCTTCGATTGCCACGAGCTCACGGAAGGTCCATTCCGTCATTTGACCAGGGACAAAAGGTCGATCTGTGATACCGAAAAGCCGCAAATAGGCGTTTTAATTTGCTTGACGGGTTGCGAAGTGAACAGCTTGCCGTTGCCTGGGGACTGTGAGTCTCGTTTATACAACGTCTATTTCGTCATGGGGCAATTATGCACGTAGCTGAGCCTCTCTCGCGTTGTAGCTGCAGGATGTCATACGTTTTACTCGGAGTACTTGAATCGGACCAACGTTCCAGGGGTAAGGATAAGGCTAACCAAGTTCCAGGGTTACCTGAGGACGAAAATTCGCTCCAAACCACTTGGCTCTAACTCAAGTTGAGTTTCGTTTCTGTTTGCCAAAGGTATATGTTACGAACGATCCATGTTCCGCTAGATCACGACCCCTCGTGGAACAAAACCAAAACTACGAGGCACCAAATATAAAAATACTGATGTTCCACAGGATCAGCCGGCCAAGCGGTGGCAAATGAAAAACTGGTGGATGAACGGGGGGTCGTTCGAAGTGGGGAGTTGACTGACACCAGGCGCTCTTATCCGGTTTTAAATGGCAAAAGGCGCTCCTGTGTTGGCAAAAGACGCTCCTTTGGACACCAAAATTTGCAACGCACGCTCCTGTGGCAGACACCACAAAAATTATCATAACGCAGTACACATTCTACAGTGATCCGTTGGTTGAATTGCGGGTTTGAATGGAGGGGAATCCCACCCCCCGTCCAACACGCCACTAAGGCAAATCTTGACTGCATAATTTCCAACTCCATATTGTCCAACCAAAATGTCGCCTGAAACCGAACGTCAAATCACAGCACTAGAAAATTACATCTAGCCAATCAAAAGATAGAATCTTGATCTAGGCCTTTTGAGGTATGAAACAAATGCAAAAGAAGGTCGACGATCCCTTCAAAGTTCGCAATTGCAAATGCCATCGAGGGGGGGGGGCTCAGTCAGGCTGCCCAAGTATCGGCGCGTCTACCGCCAGCACCTCACAACGAAGCAACACGTCACAGTTCTGAATGAGCTTACCAGTGGATTGAATCCGGTCGACATTGCTGCAGCCTACGGTGTATCGCGGCAAGCCAGTAGATTAATCCATAAGCGCGGACAGTGCATACTTGAGAACCGCTGCCGCCAGACAAGACTTATATTATATTAGGGCTCAACGGACGCAAATTTACACGCCATGTACTCACAATTGACTACCCAACTCGCGCTGCCGATGAGGCCCTTAATACTTGGATGACGCTCGTCAGCGTGTACGGCGCGAAGTTAGCCATATCAGGGGAAAAACTTGTAGCCAAAGCCCTCGCATTAGCGAAAGGCCTGCGCATCAAGGGATTTAAGACCTCTAAGGGGTGGCTCACAAACTTCTGCAAGCGCTACAACTTGGCTTCGCGCATCAAATCTGGCAATACCGGGCACTTCGAGCCTACAGAAGACACGCTAGCAGACATCGCAACCATTCGAAAAAACCTTCAACGCCTTCGCACAGCGTGCAACTAGAATATTGACGAAACCGCTTTCTTCTACCGCGCGATTTAGGCGCGCTTGAACTCGTCAAGACATGCTACCCGCAAGACTTCGTCGATGCCCAAGGAGTGCTTTACCGTCACCCTGTGTGTTTCGGCTATCGGCGAAAAACTTTCGTTGCAGGTCATCGATAAAGCCAAAAAACGGCGGGACCTTGCCGCTGGTCGATTTCCACGAACTACGACCTTCATTACGACATCGGCGAGGAGGCTTGGCAATCCTATGACACCTTTATGCGTTATGTTGAAAAGCGCAATCGTGTCGCTGAACTGCGCTCCACACGGTTTGTTATGCTTATCGACAATGCTTCGTGCCTTGTTAAAGGAACGCGCGAGCTCTGTGATCTTGGTAATTCTTGTACGCTACACTGGGTTTTAATGCAATAGATAGAACCTGGCACAAGCGGCAATCCATACAAGCACATTGTATTTTACTTCTTGCCGCCCAACTCCACTGGTCAGTAAGGGATCATTGGTATGGGCATGAGGCGTAGCCTCAAGTGCGGCTTCTGCCGCCACTAGCTTACTTACCTCTTTCAGCAGTTTGACGAACACGTAAGCGCTGCTGTTCCTGTGCGCTTCATCAGCAAATTATGGCCTGTTGCTCGGTGAAGAGCTTGAGAGCGCCATCGGTGACACGTTGGCCAGATGATGACCACTTCCGCACCAGATGTTTTCCTGGTGAAGGCTTCCTCCATCATCTCAATTATAAGGGCGGTAACTAGAGCAAACGGGTAACGCGAACAAATACCTATTTCTTCGTAGCAGTCATTTTAGATTCAATAAAGTTTTATGAGCGCCAACGATAAAGTGCAGTTGCGTGATGTTTAAAGAAAAGTGCCCAAGTCGATAGCTCAAGGTTTTCTAGGTATTGCGTAGCTTTTTGATCGGCTGCCATTCCTATCAAGACAAGAGTTGCGTCGTAAACCTATTTTGTTTTGATAGCTTCGAGTTGGTAGAAGAGGTCTTTGTGACTCGCATGAAAACCTTTGAGTTTAAAAGCGTGCTGTAAATGTGGACTGCGCAGTGCATCAGCGTTAAATCCAATTCGTCAGCGGCGGCGCGTAGCCCAGCTGCTCTGACACAGAAAATACGGCACCACAGGTTCAAATCAGCGGCAAGAAGATTGCCAAAAACCACAAGTATTCTTTGTTCTCGGAAGGCACCAACGCAATGCCAACTGTGAGGTTTTAAAGTTTGCCATCACGACACACAAGTAATAGCTGAATGCCGTCGTCGGCCGAAGTTTTAAGACGTGCGCCATCGATTCCAATGACGAACTGGCCAAGGTTAGCAGCCATTGCGTCGGCCCCTAAAACAAGGCATGTACGTACAAAGTGACCCCTTGCTGGGTCAAACGCATGATTCGTCATTGAACTAGGATTGAGCTCTGCAAACCTTGCCAAGAATCCAGGTAGATGTCGGTGACTTCGTGCCACATCACCATAGAGGGTCTGCCGAACGGAATGACGAGCGAGATATATCTTTAAATTGATTTCATGTTGAGTGCTGCAACTGACTGCAGCAGCTGCTGTATTGCCTTGGCGCTGATCGAGGGGTCAGCGGTGACGACGCTAATGACAACCTCGTGCAATGCAATTTCCGACTGTGTAAGCTTTGGAGTGGCCGTGCAGTTGACGTGTTACGTAGTGACTGAAGATATGTGCCAGTAGTTTTTCTCCTTGGCTCCGGTTTTTATCACAATGACTTGAAATTGGCATCCGTGAACGTGCGATGTACATACATATTTCTTTCTGTTACCACCCGCCCTGACTGACTTAACTTGCTTCTGTTCATGGTGACTAAATGCCGAGATTTATGAGGTAGTTTTTGTGCCGTTTGCGAAGCGCTGTCCTTGATCAGGCCTTGAGCTGTGCAAGGAGCTTGCATTGGCCTTTTTAATAGTGGTATTCATGCGTAGGTATAGGACTCGTTGTAGGTTGATCCTTTCTTGGAGTTTTGACAAATCAGAGAGAGCATTGTTTCTCTATACTTGTTATAAAATGCAGGTATTCACAGTAAGAACTGCATATAGATGGTAAGAGTTTAAAGTCGAATTAGTACTGTATAGTGTCTAATGGTAACACAATGTACTGCATTTATTGCATACATAGGAATGACTGGCCTCTAGTAGACTAGGAATGCAGGTCTTAGACGACTGGACCAGAAAGAATGCGTGCGAATGGATTACCAGTACTTTGCCACTCGTGTTTATATCGTGCCAGCGCGAAGTAATGTGCGATCCTCCTCCGGTGATGCGAGAGTTTGCTTACGCAGCGCATTGCATACAGAATATCGAGACTCGGCAACAGAGTTTGTGATGCGCGATTGAATGAATTAGATCGCAAACTAGCCGAATGGTACTTTCCTTTGCTGTCTGCTCGATTCTTATACGTGAGAGTTCGTAGAAAGCCTCGACCGGCCTTTTTTATCAAGCTATTGCACGGCCAAACGGATACTGACGTTAAAATGATTTTCGTTTGACTCGTGATCAATTTCGCGGGCGACATGCATTGCTTATTCAGACAAACCAGTATGCACCGGATCCTGAAAAGCACCAGCATTGGACCGGTGCTTATAT
The DNA here is from genome assembly GCA_002081595.1 of Achlya hypogyna. NCBI lineage: Eukaryota > Oomycota > Saprolegniomycetes > Saprolegniales > Achlyaceae > Achlya > Achlya hypogyna. Next base: position 127,076 of record JNBR01000151.1, read on the forward strand.
CACTACCTCGCGAGATGGTGATGTGTATATGCCACGTGTGTCGAAATTAGGTTCTCTGGCGCCGAATCCTGGTTATTTATAGGTTGGCATCGGCTCCAGTATTTTTGACTTTCGACCAATTATTTAAATTTGATGCCGAGTGGCAGCATGGTGTTCTGTAAGGTACGTGTTCAATACGGGTTTAATTGACCAGAGGAAAACGAATACCAAGAAATAAATCAATTAGGTCCGATTTTTTGGAGGTTTAAAAACAGTTAAAAACGTGTACGTTTAAAACTGAGTTTGATCTGAACGCGTCAAAAGCCTTTTGCCAATTAACAGTAAAACCGGATAGGAGCGTCTGGTGCCAACTCCGTTAAAAGATGGTTGCCTTGTAACAGACGTCTCGACACGTGTGGGTGTATCCATGTACGATCTTGAATGGTTGCTTGCGTGACTGGCAGTGAGTTTACTTTTCCCCAAAATGGAACTTTTGTAGAATATTAATGGGGGTATTTTCAGCGAGTTTCGGGGCTCCAAGCAAAGGGCTCATGAGCTCATAACCGGGGACTACTGCCCGTCGTTCCTCCCAAACACAAACGTCGACTGTCGAGGTATGGAGTGCTCAGCCTCGGTCATCCCGGCTCAGATTAGCCGAGCGGCATGGTGGAGGGGTATAGACGGCCTTTATCAACCGCTACATAACAGTTACGGTAATTTACCCTTTTCGTCTATCGAGTCTTGATGGCCCCGCGGCTGGACTTGAAGGTGAACTGGATCCATCCCATTGGGAGCCCCCAATGATAGGGTTGGGCGCTGTCGCGGACGATAAAAGTGCCAGCTCATGCGACCGAATGAAGAGCGTGTATCAATCAGAAGTGGGCATTGGCTTGTGCATTGCTGCAAGAGACAACTACTATGGGCTGCGCGACGGGTGCATATGGTGTTGGGTGGAAGGCGTTGTTGTAGGTGAAGCGTCTCGAGGGAGTCGCGAAAGGCATACAGTGTGTTGCTTATGATGAAGGAAGCCGAGGTCTGCGCGCACGGGCTCCAAGCCGATGCCGACTCTGCAGTCAAAATTTGAGTAAGTGAGCAAGATGTGATCGTGGTGAAAAATACCATCCCGTGTTCCGCTAGGACTCTCGAGGAGTAGAAGGCGTGTGCATGGTAATAGAAGGAGAGCCATCTGCAGCGAGCACGAGACGATCGTTGACGCCTGAAGTGCCGAGGGGTTATTCGATGGCAATGGCGCTAGTGTGAGCTCAGGATTGCCCGTGACGACGATCAAGGAGGTAGACAGGAGCCTTTCGGTCAAAGGAGGCCCAAGACCGTTGAGATAGCTCCAAGGACGAGCCATGTGGAGGAAGCTGGAGAAATCTTTGTCCGTGATGCGGATGCAGTGGACGCGTGTGCAGTCCGCCAGCAACTCACATCTTGCGGCTTAAATCCCTTTACTAAGAGCACGCAATAATGTAAATTATCTTATTAAATGTTGCCGGCGAGCCGTCTGAACAAATATGGTCCAGGTCATCGGACAAGTAGCTCTCCGACTGGTGTGATGAGAGAGCCCTCAAGTACTAACAGCGCCTCTTCGACGCTTGATACGAGAACCGCAAGGGCAGCGACCATTTCGGCTGTTGAGTCGAGTCTGTAGACGATGCCGTCCATATCGAAGCAAAAGACGAACATCATTGAGAGCTGAAGGTTTTTGCCTGAGAGCTTCTGGGCAAGCGACGGACTCACGTGAGGAAAAACGGATTGGATCGTCTCGTTTGAAATGCCAAGCTGCAGCATGGCATGCGCCTTGAGGAGCTTGTCGGTGCTTGCATGCGGTAAACCCTCGATCAATGTACATTGCATGTCAAAATGGGCAAACTGGCGTGAATACCCTTCGAGCTGCTCCATCAGTTTGGTGCGGCTAGCCTACAATATACGTGAAACATTGTCCCGTCCATAGAACCGATATGTACGTGGCCTAAATAGATGAGGTTGTCTGAGGTGACGCTCCGCAGAAAGTCGTGCTGGTGGTCGGCTTCGAGCGACACGCCCTTTGCGAACAGCACGAAGAATTTGCACACGACGCTCATCTCATTTGCGTACAAGTTCGAGACAGCACGCCGCAAGTACTCAAGGCGCCCCTCGAGGCGTGCGACCTCATTGTGGAGGGCCGCAACTTGACTCTCAAGCGAGTTCATGAGGCCTTTTTGCTCGGCGCGATACCTCCGTTGGTTCATCTTGCTCTGATTGCGGCGAATGTTACGCTTTTCCAAAAGCACAGCTCGTGCCGCCGCCTGCTTGGAGCGCTCGATCTCAAGCACGGCTCTCGTGTCGTCGGGCATCATGCGCCGACGAGGGTCGAGGCGGTCCCCCATGGCTCGGGTGACGGTGGAAAACTAAGCATGACAGCCGTCGAGGCTCATTGCCTAGTCTTGATGATGTGATTGGTCTCAAATTGCCTTTTTTAGCCAATCAAAACCGGTCAATGTTTCGCACTGTTGACGGGGCCGCGTGACCCTCTATCCCATCATCATGCCCGTGATCCCATCAGCAAAATCAAAACGAGCCAATCACCGGCCGAGGAGAATTTGCCCAATATCAACACATGTGGCGCTGCGCGGTGCTCCGCGGAGCAGACGCGAGCGCTGACCGCCGAAGTCTCGGCCGCCGTCGTCTGGACCCTGTGGCCTGCTCCGGCCACCGAGCGCCAACGCTGACATCTACGCGAGACCGCCAGCCAACCGCGGAGATGATGGGATCGGAGCCCACAGGTGTGAAACGGCCCCGTGGATCTTGGTCGTATGCGGTCAGCCACGTCACGCCACGGCGCCCGGTCGTCCAACCTGTCGGTGGTCCGGCCGCGGCTGCTCGCATCATTCATTGACCAAGTAACTCAAACAGACCATGGAATCCACCCATATTCTGGGTGCGTTGGCAGCTGCGCTCTCATCTGATCCTCAGGCGTGTTCATCTCGTCAGTGTGTCGTGCACGTGCATGTACAATCTTTTTGGTCCTGAGGCTCCGGGTGCACCAAAGGCGACGGCAAATCTGACGCCAAAACAACCGCTGGAAGAAGGCAATGCCAGTCAAAAAGATCTGGATTCGATCCACAGGAAGGTTACGAGCTAGTTTTGGGCGGCGAGCCAGGCCCCCATGGCGGCCACGTCGCGGGTGTAGGTCGCGGCCTTGGTGCGAATCTCCTCGAGCGTCGTATCGAGCTTGCGCTTGAAGGCCGAGTGCTTGTGGGTGGCGAAGAAGGCGGCGATCTCGTCGGCCTTGGCGTCCGTATGAAAGTGGCGGATCGTGAGGCACACGATCGAGCCCATCTACGTCCGTCATCGCTCTTCAGTTGCCCGGGCTGCAACGCACCTTGCTTGGAATGTACTTCGCGTTGAGCTCGTCCCAATGCTCGACGATGTAGGTCCACGCCACCTCGGCGCCCGCGAGGCTTTGGCGTGCCACGCTGTTGAAGGCGTACTGGATGTCCTGTGCGCGGACGTGGTTGCCCGAGAGTGCCCACTCGAGCAGCTCAATGCGCTTGGCGGGGATCTGGCCCATGGCGCCGAGGCAGTCGAGCTTGAACTCGCCGAGTTCCACGCTTTCGTACAACGCGCGCAGTTGCTCAAAGACGGCGGGTGTCGCGTGCACCGCGGCTACAAGGTCCAGCACGCAGCTCCGCAAGTCGGACGCTAGCGGCGAAGCCCTGCATCATCGTGAGCCCTGGCCTATCGCAGAGCCACGTACGTCGGCGTCGCAAGGTACGTCTGGAAGTGGCGCTCGGCGTCGGCAACGATGACTACAACCACGTTCACCACCCTAAGAGGTAGTAGCAAACGCACCGGGGTCGCGAGCAAGACCGAGCATCGACACAATGGCCCGGCGAAAGTAGGCAGAGTTGTCGTCGTCCGTGGGCAGGCCAGTCCATGTGAGCTGTGCCATCGGTGCCTGGTACAAGCCGCGCACGAAGGCCTGCAGCGCGGGGAAAAACGGCTCGTCCGCAAAGAGCTTGGCGTAGAAGCCGAGGTGCCCCGAGAGCGTCTTCCACGCGAGGTAGCTCGGGTCGGCCGCAAAAGCGCGGCTGAAGTCCATCGCATCGCCAAGCGCCACGCGGCCCGCGCGCGTCAGCGTGAATGCGTTGTTGAGCAAGCACATGCGCTCCGTGTCGTCCAGCACGAGCTCTACCGCGACCATCAACCACCGCTGCTGCTCGCCGACGTACGCTGGCATGGAGCTTGCAAGCGGCGCCACCCTTCGGAGCAGTAGTTGTCGACGTAGAAGCCTTGCTGGTGCGCATTAAGCTTGACCCACGAAGCACCCGCGAGGCTCTCGCCCGCCAGCAGCGCCTCCGGGGCGGCGATTGCGCCTGCCGCGTCGCGCGTAGCGTCGCCAGCCGACCAAATGCCCACACGGTGCACGGTGGCAGCCGCCGCCTCTTCGTGCACGCACGTGAGTGGAATGTCCCAGCGGCTATCAGCGTCGTCTGCCGTCGCGAGGTTGGAGAGGAACCGCGTTTGCGTCACGCTGAGAGCTCCGGCCTATCCCAGCGGTGATACGCGCTTCTTAACGGAGCCGCTACCTCGCCGTAGGTCAGCGTCACAACAGGGTACCCCGTCTGCTTGGTCCATGTGTTCATCATGGTTGCGAGCGGCAGCCCCGATGCCTCCTCGAGCGCATGCCACAGGTCAAAGGTCACGGCGTTCTGGTAACTAAACCTACAGGGATCGTGCCTCAGGGTCGACGCATTGAGGCAAACGTACTGCTTGAGGTAGGCCTGGATGCCCTTGTAAAAGACATCTTGGCCGAGGTACTCGCAAAGCATGCGAATGATGCTGGCGCCTGTGGCGGATCAGAGTTCCTCGAGACGGTGTGGGAAGCACACCCTTGCAGTAGGAGATGGCGTCGAAGATCTCGTCTGCCTCGTCCGGGTGGTTGACCTCGACCTCGATCATATGCGAGCTACGGCCGACGTGAGCACTGCCGTTGGAGCGAGCGGAGCACCTCAGGAGCGCGTCTTCGCGGAAGGCAGCGCCGAGGGTGACGTCTTGGATAAAGTTCTCCCACATCTTCCACTCGGGGAAGATGGCGTTTACGGCCTCGTACTCCATAAAGTGGGCGAAGCCTTCGTTCAGCCAGAGGCCAGTCCACCACTCCATGGTAACAAGGTTGCCGAACCACTGGTGCGCGAGCTCGTGCGCGACTGTGAGCGCCACGCGGGTCTTGCTGTCCTGGCTGCTCTGACCTACGCGCCTTCTAAGCCACCGGTGCACTGTGACCATCGTTACTGGGCTCGATCAGGAGCGATTCTTCGCGGTACGTGACGCAGCCCCAGTTCTCCATGGCACCCGCGGCGAAGTCGGGGATGGCCAGCATGTCGAGTTTCTTGAGTGGGTAGTCGAGGCCAAATGTCTTGGTGAAGAAGGACAGTGACTCGGTGGCGACTGGCTGACAAGTGAGAACAAGCTACGAGGAGGAAGCAGACCTGAGAGCGCGAACGAGCCCTGAGCGCTCTTGCCCACGGGTGTGTACACGTTGACGAGTACGCCTTCGCGCGAGTACGCCGAAAGGCAGTCGAACTCGCCGATGACCAGAGCCACCTGCGGTGCGAATGAGGTTCCATGGACGTCTGGAGGGCGTACGAGGTAGGTTGACATGATGGGCGTTTCGGCAAACTGCCACACCTTCTCCATGGTGTTGTGGATGAAGGGCGATGGGCGGACGGCGGTCGACAGCACATGCATGTTGGAGATGGCCGTGAGGTGCACCGGCGTGGCCATCGAGATCTCGAACGTAGCTTTGATCGCGGGCTCATCCCAGCAGACGAAGGCGCGGCGCGCGTCACACGCTTGGAACTACAGTCGAGCATGAACGTTCACGGAACCTTATATGACGAGGCAAACCTGCGACGTGGCCATGATACGCTTCTCACCATTTTGCTCGTAGCCGGCGCGGTAAAACCCACGAAGCTCATCGTTGAGAATACCATGAAAGCCGAGCTCGATCGTCGCTGGGCCAACGCCCAGGGTTTCGGAGAGGACAAACGACACCGTCTGGTCCTCTTCAATAAAGCGAACCTCGTCGACGGCGACGCTCTTTTCACCCTGAGCCACCTTGACACTGTGCACCCACAACTCGATGGCATGGCACGTAATGGTGGAGGTCGCCTCATCCACATGGACCTCAATTGACTCACGGCCCTCAAAGCGGTAGCGCTGGAGGTCCACGACGTCGTAGTGGATCGTGTACTGTCAGCGCCCGTTAGCCTTGATCCTCAAACGCCACGTACCTTGAGCGGTCGGACCGTCGTGGGCAGGCGAGCAAACTCGTGCTGGGTCATCTTGTGGTCGATGGCGATATCACAAAGTGGCTGCTTCCGTGGATCCCCACTCGGAGGAGCAATCTGATTGGCCAAAATCCTGTCCCTTGTCAGCCTGTTCAAGTTACTGGCCAATCACAAGACGCAAATATTGAACATTGGATGGACACCATGAAATAGTGTTTGCATTCTGTTGGCGGCTGTGAACCTCAGGCGCCGCAAGAAGCTCAGGCCAAACCACCCACAACACAAGAAGCTCGCTTGCAGGTTGCCGACAGAGCGAATTCGTCGATTGTTTTGAGCCCAGGTCTGTTTAGCACCCAATCATCTGGAGATGATAGCAACACTATTATCCATCCGTATGGAACTGATAATAGTGATAGAATTTTAAATAGTGTTATGCATTGAACACATCTTGATATGTTGCGCAATCCACCTCTCGTCGCCATGGCTTCGTTCGTCCTCCGCCGTAGCTTTCGCCTTATCCCTCGGCATGTAAGTCCTCTGTGAGAAGCTGCATGGATCTAACATGGAGTAGCGCGCCTTTAGCACGCCCTCGAACCTAGCCGTGTGGCGCAAGGCTGAGGCCGTCTGCTTTGACGTCGACAGCACCGTGATTGGTGAAGAGGGTATCGACGTGCTTGCAGCGCACTGTGGCCAGGGCGAAGCTGTGTCTGCGTGGACTTCCAAAGCCATGAACGGGGGCGTCAAGTTCGAAGATGCGTTGGCGGCGCGGCTGGCAATCATTAAGCCGTCCAAGGCTGCCATCAACGCCTGCCTTGGTGCGCACCCTCCCACTCAGCACCTCACACCTGGTGTTGCGACGCTTATCATGGCGCTCCAGCGGCGCAATGTGGATGTGTACCTCGTCTCTGGTGGCTTCCGCCTCATGATCGCTCCCGTGGCTGCGCACCTCGGCATCCCGGCGAGCAACATATTCGCCAACACGATTCTCTTCCACGACGACGGCAGCTACAAGGGCTTCGACGCGACGGAGCTCACGAGCCGCGACGGTGGCAAGCCTCGCGTCATTGAGCTGTGCGCGATTTCGCTACTGTTGGGTGACTTACCGCCCGTTGAATGCATAGGTTGAAAAAGGAGCGTGGGTACAAGACCGTGGTGATGGTCGGCGACGGCGCCACGGACATGCAGGCCAAGCCGCCGGCCGACCTCTTCATTGGGTTCGGTGGCGTGGTAGCGCGGGACGTTGTCGAGAAACACGCCGACTGGTTCGTGCGCGATTTCAACGACTTGATCGAAGGGCTGGCTCGCCCATAGAAAGAACGTTGCACTCGTGTAGAATCGAATGAGTCATTCGCGTAAGCTTTTCCATTGGTGGCCAACTCTCAGACCAACTGTCGAGGCAGGCTTGACGAACACCGCTCCGCACGGTGTTGCGCGTGCTGAGAAACGCGATCGCAAGCGCTTGTTCACGCCATATCCGCTGATTGCATGTGCATATATTTGCATGCCTTGGGCATTGTACCGTCATCGGTCCCCGTCGCCGCACCACAAGCGATTGTGTCCGGCTTGTGGTCTGGTGGACCAGACGCGCCGCATCGAACAGCGCCGAACAGACGGGTTTGCAAACCCCGTGGGTTCTCTCCCGTTGGTGAGGTCGTGGCTGGTCTCATCGCTCTCGGCAGAGTACGTTCTTGGCGCCTTCGAGCCGCAGATACCACTGTTCGGTAATCATGGAGGCAGACCGCACTTGACTCATGGGCGCGCTCTATGGGCGACTGGCTGAGTATGCACCCGTAGGAGACGGTGGCGTCCCACCGTGGAAGCTGACATGTGCATGATAGGGTGCAGTGGGTGTAATCCCAGCGCAGATATCAGAGCTGTTTCCTTCAATTCGACGAGGTTCTCTCCTCGTCCGCGAGAGGGCTCTCGCCTAAGCCTCCCCGCCACACGCACAAAGCGGCGGAAGCGCAATGGCGGCTGATTCCAGAAGACTGATCGCGGGTATTCACCGTTCGATCGGTTTGCATTTTCCAATTATCCGCTTGCCATTTATCAAGACAACCCCTAGTTGCCCTTTCTTTCCCAGGATCGTCTCATTTCGAATCCAAATTGCCGACGAAACATGCACCACATGAGAGCCCAGCTGCGGGCCTTGGCCTCCGCTGCTGTTGCATCCGCGAAGCACAAATCCAGACGTTGATAGATACATGGCTACACGAGTCATCCCGTGTGTTACGTAAGCTGGACACGCACCCACATCAATGAATTATTTTATATTCAACGATTCCAAACCAGTGTACGACCTCACTTTCAGATTGTCGCCCACAATGACAGTTCATCCCAGCTTCCGTACCGTCGAGCCCTACGTCGCGCCATTCCCAGCGCTGAAGACGGAGGCGAACTACCACCGCCATCACTACCCCGTGTATGCGTTTGAGCAACCCTCATACGCGGCACCGACCTACACATACCAGCCGCAGCCTCCGGAGTATCACCACCAATGGCCATCGTATACGCTGCCGGTAGCGGAGCCTGAGGCCAAACCCAAGGCGACGCGGGCGAAGCGCGCAAAACAAGACACCAAAGAGTACAAGAAGGAATGGTACGCCGCCCACCGCGACGCGCAGAAGGAGAAAATGAAGGCCTGGTACGAGAAGAACAAGGCCAAGCGTCTGCTTCAAATGAAGGCCTACAACTCTCGCCGGCTTCAAATGCAGCGCGAAGCCAAGGGACTCAACAAGCCCAAGGCATCTCCCTCGAAAGCCAGCCTCAACTACATCCTCTGCGACTGAGCGCGTCGTCCTTTGTATGTCGTCTGGTGCGTCTGTACAGTAGAGCTAACGTTTAACTATTTTATCGATTTTTCGCCACCGTGTCTTTGTCATGGCAGCCACCGAGTTCGCACCCGCGGTTGCGACATCGTGATGAAACGTCATACAAGCCATCGCATTATCTCGCGTCGATTACAGTACTAGATGTATACGACATGACTGGGGCACCTCCCACGGTGCAGGCACTATCATGGATACCACAGGTGTGTACCTAGCATCCCGGGCCTGCATGATCCAAACGCCGTGCACATAGCCGTGACGTGGCACGAAGAACGGCTCCGATTCGATCGATAGTTTTACGAGCGCAATCAACTCTTTTCATTCCTCCCGGGGCGTGGGAGCCGCACTACGCTTGGCCGACTTCGGCCGCGTCCCACTTTTGGTGCGCTCTTGGGTGGCTTGGTGTTGGTGTTTATCTTGCTGTCGCTGCAGCGCTGCGATGGACGCGCGCAGCTCGCGGCTCCGTTGCATCTAGGAGGTGTCAGCCGCTCGCGGCGGTAGCGACCGTACCTCATGCTGGAGCTTCGTTCGCAGCTGCTCCACAAGCGCCGAGTCATCGTCCGGAACTTCCGGGCGGGTTCGCTGCCTGGCTCGTTCTTCCCGAAGCCGCATGCGCAGTTCATTCACAGACTACGCCACCGACCTTCACGTGATCTCCATGTGTTTAAGTGGTACCATTGCGTTGAGCTCCTGATCGCTGTCGTCGTCGACGATGTCGCCTCCTGCAGCCACGACGGAAGGAGTTGGCCCCATCTACAGCGGTATCACACGCATAGCCTCGGAGCTCGACGCACCCCAGGATGGTGCATGATGCGCCCTCGAAATTGAGTCGCGTACCCCGCGCTGAGCGGCCGCCGAGCCGGTGCCGAGACAGGACGAGGGCCAGCGATGCGCTTGGAGTCCTTTTCGTGCTGGACACGTGCTTGCACCACAGGGTCGGAGCCAAGGAGCGCGCGGAAGTGGCGTAGTTTGGTGGTGTTGGTCAGTAGCGGCTTGGGCCACGGAGTGTCCTGCCCTCTAGTGAGCTATGAGAACTGATTGGCATCGCCGATTGGTACTTGCGCTGCAGGTGCACCTGGCTCGCCTGAAAGAGGCGGGTTGTATACACGTAAAGCTCGGCCATCTCTTCTTTAAGTGTCTGGCCGACATCAGCATCCAAGCCACGATGGCAAACGTACCTCAATGGTGCTTTTGGACGCAGTCTGGGCTTCGGTCCATTGCTTGGTGAGGTCGGCTAGTTCCTGCTTCTTGCGACTCAAAAGGCATTCGTACTGCTCCTTGATGAGTGCGATGTCGCCCTCCTTGGACTTCTCAAGCAGCAGCGCGCGCTGGGCGAAGTCCACAGGAACAGGCACAGGCACGTCGGGCTTGGAGTAAATGACGCTCGGACGGCCCGCTACGGTGGAGCTGCGTTGCAGCGCCTGACTGTGCTCGAGAATGTGCTGGATCTCTTCCTTGTGCTTTGATGCGCCTTGCGCCTGCACGCGCACGAGCACCTCGTCCTTCCGCACAAGCTCGCTTTCGAGCCGCAAAATCTCCCGCTTCTGGCTCTGCAGCTGGCGCAGCATGTCGTCTTTTTCTCGCTTGAGCTCCGCCTACGTCGCAGTAACCACCAGTACACAGGGTCAGCCTACCTGGGCCTGCAATACCGCGCTCTTGACGTCCTCGACTTTTTGCCGCATGTAGTCGCGCTCCTTGCGGAGAAAATCTACGTCGCCATGATCACGCGGCTCACGGGCAGCCGGCCACCGATCGTGCGCCGGAGCTCCTGGTTGCGTCCGTGCTCCGACAGAGACTTTTTGCGCTTCGTAGGCGAGTGCGCCGCGCCGTCGGAGCGCGAGAGCGTGATCGGGTTCCCGTTCATGTCGAGGATCGTCTCTTCCGTAGCAACGACCACGGTGCCGTCCTGTCGCGATGGTGAGCCACGCTGTCCACCGCGGGTGAGTTACGGCAAGCTGGACGTTGCCTTCTTCCGTAAAGCCGCTCACTTCATAGCCGAGCTCTTTGAGGATCGTGCCCATGCGTTGATTTTGCTCGGCGCGAATGTACTCGAGCTTGCGCTTCAGGATCGCAATCTCGTCCTGGAGCTTGCGTATTCGCCTGTCTTTGTCCACAACGCTCTGGTTAATATAGTTGACGCGGGGCTATAAAAGAGACATAGTCCTACGAGGAAACGACGTAGAGTTCCAAACCTGGTTCTGCACGGTGCGGCATCGGTTGGCAAACTGCATCGTGCTGAGGCACTCTTCGTAGTGCTCCTTCATCGGGTGGATAGTGGCAATGAGAATTGTAAACGAGTTGCCACCTTGGCCCCATGAGACGCCTCACGAACGAGCAGCACGTACCAATGCTGTTTTGCAATAACCGCGTGAGCTTCGAGTCGCGGTATGGGATGTAGTTAAAGCGGCTCTCCGGGTCCAATGACATGACAACTTTTCCAACCGCACTGAGGCTTGAATTTATGTGTAGCGCCTCCTTGAGCCGCTGGCCGTCCGATTCACTCTTCTTTAGGCGCTCTGATCTATCATTTCGGTAAACGCCATTGCTGGCGACACGCCAGAAACCCCGCTAAGTCCACCATGTTCAGCGTGCCGGAGATGACTTCGTTCGTCGCAAGGTCTACACAAAGGTGCCACTATGCAGGTGCTAGCCTTCCCGAACCGTGCTGAAAGACGTGGATGGAGAACACGGTGTGGGACCGCGATGAAACAGCGTTCATTTTGGTTTCGTGCGTCGAGCGCAACTTGAGGCCCATCTGCACGATCACATTGACCTACAATGACGATTCAAGGGGTGAAGCGAGGGCCCCGCCACTCGACCTCGTCGCGGCGCGTGACCTCGATCATAGAGAGATCTTTGACGAAGACTTGACCTGTGGCGTCTTCGTGGATTTCGAGGTTCTCTACGGCGCAATATCACGTATGCAGTGGTGCCTTAGTCCCATACCCTTCTCGTAGTCAGCGCGTCCGTCTTCTTTAGTCGATTGAGTCGAAAGCAGACTAAGCAAACATGACACGAAGATTTGCGCTTCATCGCAACCTCGTTGTGCTATCGGTGCGCTTCATCGCTTTCTACAACCATCCTTCAGTAGTGCCTGGACAGATCGAAAAACCTGGCGCAGGTACCAGTCGGCGCTGCTACTTTGCTGGTAGGACACGGGCCGGCCCGTCTTTTGCACGTATCTACCACGTGAACTTAATGCCCTCGAATTCAGTTCAACGTACTCGCGACCCAAATCGCGGACACGGTCACAGTAGATCTCGAGGAAGCTCACAACGAGAGTAATTTCCTGCCAGAAGCAGCCATGATGAGTTGGCCCGAAACGAGCTTGTACGGGTTTGTTCGGGCGGTCGCTCTGTTGGTTGCGCTCGATCATGTCAAAGAGATAGTCGGTGCAGCGTGGGATAATGCCATCCTTTTCACCCGTCTCGCCAAATATGCTGAAAGTTTTGCCGGAGCCCGTTTGGCCGTAGGCAAAACAGCAGCTGTTGATACCACGCAGTGCGTATTCCACAAGAGGCTTGCTTGTCTACGGAATATCTAAGTCGCTGCTCGCTGTTCGCCGACACACCGACTCGAACACCTCTTCTTGGCTCGTTTGTGTCCAAAAGATCTACGACAGTGAAGAGCCTCCAGCGATTGCTGCAGGGAGTACATTGTCGAAGCTGAAAGCGTGCTCACCGTACTGCGACTTGTCCACGTCCTAGGGCCATCAGCAACAGGCGCTGGACTTGCCACATACTTTGATCGTGATGTTCTTTGGTGTATCCTTTTTGCGCTCAAACATGCCGTCAAAGGGCTCAGACCCGTCAGCACATGGGCGCGCCCGGACGTAGACCTAACATGGCTGCGATTGCAGGTGCAACGCTACCTTGCGCTGTTACCTTAACGTTCTCGCACTCGCTCACGCGCGTGTAGTCAGTCACGACCGTGTGATCCATGCCACTGTTTCTCCACGAGTGGGGAACGTCTCCTTAAGATAATCCGGTTACAGTCTGAAAATAGTGTGGAAAGTCTTCAAGCTGCTGTTGCGAAACACGTGAACATAATATACGACAATAAATACACCATTTCCACTTAAAATTGGCCATTTGTCCTATATATTTGGCCAACCACTTAAATTGGCCTAGTGTCCAGTATAGGCTAAAGTAAGTGGACACTAGGCAAAATATAGTTGGTGTTTGGCCAAATATATCGGACAAATGGCCAAATTGAAGTGGAATTGGTGTAATATATGTATAGTACGTAGTCCATATTTTGTTACCAGTTTTTCATTTTATTGTAGTGCAAGAATGGCCTGTGTATTGCTTATGCAACGATTGCGTTCGCATACCAATGTCGACCGATTGAAGTTTAAGTGAGCGGGCAAGGCCAAGCGCTGGCTCGCTCCGAACAGGATATGTGCTGCATCATGCAATTTCCATTCCAAGATGGCACACATAAGATGGTGCACAGAGCCCATACCCTGTATGTGCCAAATCATATATATGCTCGATGTACTTTTAATCCTACACGTTTTCAAGACATAAAACATGGACATAACGTTAGCTTATAATGATGGTGTCCGGTCAAAAGAGTGATGCTGCTGATGACATTTAATCGGGTATATCCACTCAGCAGATCAAGCAAAAGGCAGAGGGCATAAAGACTTCGAATGAATGAATATTATAAAGGTATCAGGCAGCAAGTGTGAGGTCAAAAGAATGTGCGGTTGATATGCAGATCGTCGAGCAAGACGTCGGCAATGCAGTCTTTCTACTCATTCCCACATGCTTCTCAGCCTATGGATAGAAATCCCACCTCGCGGTTCTCAGTGGCAAAGGAGGCTCCGTGGGCGAGCAGAATCTCCAGCGTATGGTTGTGGTTGCGCCGAGCTGCCTTATGGGCTGCTGTCTCGTTCTAAGTGTCATGCCGCTACGCTTCAATGCTCTTATTGTACATTGGTGTCGCGCGCATCAATCGGAATGAGCTTCATTTTGACCAAGTACGTGAGGCAGTCATCAGCTGCTGCTTCTGCCGCAGTGTGCAACAATGTATAACCCTTTACGTTTGCTCAGTGGTGTCAGTGAGCTGCTTTAGCAAACGTACGTTCTTGGCGGCGATGCGAAGGTTGGCGTGTAGATCGTGCAGGAGACGCAGCATTGTCGCGTTGTGCACCTGCACGACGAAGTGTGCTGGTGTGTACCCCTGACATTGGAAGATGCATAAAAGACTCTCGAAAAGACCCCCACCAAGCGGTTGTCGGGTTGATCAAGCCTACCGAGTTAATGTCCCGCTACGTAGCTTGGTATTAGGTACCGGATGCGATTGCCAGCGAATAACTGAATGAGATGGGTATGATTTTGAACGGCCGCGATCGTCACAGCACTCCAGCCCTGTTGTACGTCAACGCAAATGCGCCAGTTCGGCGTACTTTTTGATTCGTACAATGAGGGTCACCTTTGATGCCCAAGAGAACGGTTACGACGTGCTCTCGGCCGTGCTGGGCTGCCAGTGTCATCATAGTTTCACCCTAAGTAGTTGAGTCATCCGGGCTTAAATGAGCTTGCAAACGTAGGCGTCCTTGCTGTTCACCGTCTGCGGCAGCGAGTGCGAGATGAGCAGTGCCCGATGGTTAACCCACTGTGGCCCAGCCGCGCACGCATCGTGGAACGCCCGCCAAAACGTCTTTTCAAGCGCTTGAAACCTGCTCTCGAATGAGCTCTCGATGCCACCCTCCACGCTTCGACTCTGCGCAAGACGGAACCGCTCCTTGCGCTGCTGCAACGCAGCTTCGTCGTCCATGGTAAAAATAAATGCGTCAAATTGAAACCACTCGAGCGAGGTAAGGCTCTTTTCTGATGACTTTGTTCTTGCAGGCGCGTACCAGTAAAATACAAACGCTGTGCTGCGTTTTTCGCAGTGTGTTACGAATTCCGCTGTGCAAGTGCAATAGTCGCTTCGAGAGCTGCCGGCCCATGGAGGCAACCGTGCGTCGTAGGTGGTTAGATGTGCACAACAGTGAGCCTTGCGCCAACATACCATGTTTTGAGTTAAACATTGGCGCAAGTTAGAGCATTAAGTTGAATGCTAGGTATCAATCTACTGTTAAAGCTAAATGACAAGCAAATGTTGGGTTCTTTTATGCTATTATTAAATCTTCATAATGGTACTCGCTCAACACACGCAATGAAACGCTTTTACGCGATTAGCACAGCAATCAATAAACGATTCTAGATGCTGATGCTAGCAAAGAGCTGCTGTGAGCCATGCATGGAGGTACCTCTACGGTGATGAGCACCCAACCGAGGCACTTGGTCGTGGACGACGCTTCTTTGTCGCTGACACGGTTTGATGTGGTCGAGGTTTAATTTCTAAAAATAGTTGGTAATTCCCCAATCAAATTGCTTCGGGGCAAAACGGGCCGCGCTGCGAGCCACATTTGCTTCCGCCATGTCGAGCTCCCACCTGCGCCACAACAACAACGAGCAGCACAAGGGCTTCTTCCGAGACGAGAAGCGCCCGGCGACGCGTAAGTATCATCTGTCAATGACGCGATCTCACCGCTCGTAGCCTGTCGTGCATGGGAGTCCAAGGAGGAAAGCAATCAAGTGATTCCATTCCAGATTGACGATGACGAGAGCGCGGACGATGGCGGCAAAGAGAGTGATGCCGATGAAAGCGACGATAGCGAAAATGGGGTACACGCCTCATGTGTGGAAATGGCTTTGCAAGGTTGTGTAGGACGATCCAAAGAATGTGTCGGTGGCGTGTTCGGAGTGGCTCAATGCAGCCAAAGACGAACCAAGCAAACTAGCAGTTGACGCTAAGAAACATGACGAAAAAACGCGCGTGCCCAGCATCGAGACAAAGCTGGATTCGTGCACTATTGCTGGGAATCAATCGGCGTTTGAACCCACAGTCTTCTTGCCGCTCAGCGTTCTCCCTGGAAGCGCTACTGCTCTCCACCTCACCGAGGTTGCTTGCAACGGTATTCTGCGATTTACTAAAAGGCTGTCAGGGCTCCATTGTGCGCTGCAACCACGGCGCCAACCGCCTCACACCACAGTACCAATTCTTCATCAAGGTATTCTCTTCTCGTGACTTAAACTCTCATATTGTCGTAGAATAAGATGGTCCTCCTCGCCCAAAAGCAGCTCAACAATCGCACGTCCAACTACCACATATTCGATATGTCTCGCGGCACGGGTGCAGCAACATACAAACTGAGCAAAAAGAGCGGCAATTACATTGGGAAACTCCGGTCAAGCTTTGGACGCCAGGAAAACGTCATGATCAGTGCCCAAGCTGAGAAGCGCGAGCTCGGTGCAATCCTCTTTGAAACCAAAACATCTCATTCCAAGGTGCGTCATCACCTGCTTGGATCCGATTTATGATGTGCAAGCAGCCACGGAAACTTACAGTGGTCTGCCCGGGTCTCACGACCGACGGCGAAGCAAAATCAGTACTGTCCACGGGCGACAAGTTCAGTTCATTGCTTGAGCAAGTGAAGCTTGGTCGCACGGCGGACCTGGCGATTCTCGACAATAAGGAGCCTGAATACGAGAGAGGCTGCTATCGCCTCAATTTCAACGGACGAGTCTCTGTTCCGTCTGTGAAAAACTTTCAGCTTGTTCTCCGAGGCACAAAACAAGGCGTGATCCTCCAATTTGGCAAAGTCTCCGACAAACTCTTCCACCTCGACTTTCGGCACCCGCTTACTCCGTTTCAAGCTTTCGCCATTGCCTTGAGTCAGTTCAACTACTAACGTGGTTTATATTTCGCGCAAATTCCATCCATCGCATCTCGTTTCTGTCAACAGTGCCGGATCCACCGCTGGCGTCAGTGCTGGCAGGAGTTGTGGATCATCGTCATACTTGCATTACCAAGCAAGTGAGTTGTCGTGGCTTGCCCTCGAGGGTAGCGAGTCCAGCTGGAGGGCGTCGAAGAAACTGAGTTGCAGGTCCAAATGGCCTTGACCGCTAACGTCGTCACCGGTTCAGGGGAGGGTTGGACAAAGTAACGGGAGGTATCCTGCAATGCGCAATATCGCATATGTGCTTTTCCAACTGATCACGTATTTTTTCGAAGTGCTTTTTTTGCTGCCCTATCTAGAACCGTCGATCTTTCCCCGGTGGGACTGCCATGCGGCGCGAGTCGTGTGCATAGACTCGGCGCAGTGACATTCTCACAAGTGTGGTTTACCTCGACCCCCCAAAGTTCAACAGCCCAAGGACATGACATCACCGAGCCTCGCTGCTGCGGACAAGAGTGAAAAGCGAGACAGACGCCGCCACCAGTGTCGTCAAAGCCAAAAGTCTTTTCGCCTGAAGAAGAAGAATGAATTTAAGGCACTCGTTGCAAATGTTGCCAGCCTCGAGGCGGAGGTTGCAGTTCTACGGACCCGTATTCACCATGCCGCGCAATGCATACCGCTTCCAATCGTGCTTGCAGTGCAGCCCAGCTACGACGGCGGCCCGCCCGTTAAAGTTGTGCGCACATTCCTCGCGCTTTTTCGTTCGGTTGCCGAAGCACCTTAGCAATTAGCTTACGTGGATATACAGGGCTACGACTCGGCCAAAATACGGTCCAGCGCAAGGCAGCGCGGCTTTTTTGTGAGTGCCGCACGGGCTCACCTGCGATACAATGGTGAAGTCGGCATCGAAAACATGCTTTCCGAGTGGCAGCGCTACTCCGACTGTTTTGCTTCGGTACGCTCATGCAATGTGTACAAATTTCTACGAAAACTATAGGTGTGCATGGAAGCTTTACGCTACTCGGTGATTAAGACTGACGATGGAGCGGTCGTCACTGCCGAAACCCAACTACATCTCAAAGTAACCCGCAGCTCAGTCGCAGCCTTCTTTCCCCATTGCCCGCGTCAAATACAGCATCGACTTGTACGTACTGGTGCCTAATGCACGAAGTCACATCGTCGCAGATTGGCCAAATGCTTGTCGCGCGCTCCACAATGGTGTGGGGCTTCGATAACGAGGACTTCGTCATAAGCATCGGGTGCTCAAGTGGCTTGGCGCTCGCCGTCGTCGAACTTGTCACGACCTTGGATATGGCTGTGGCCGTACTCACCCCTTTTTCTCCAACCATTAAACAATAACTAATCATAGTAGCACCCATCGTGCTGGACATTTATGATCTCGGAGACTAGGACTTGATGCACGTTCGTGCCAAGGACAATGCTGCCGGTCTCCTTACCACGACGTGCAACTACGAATGATGTTGCCACTTTGAACTACGGTGCAAGTTTTTCGGAAATGACATATTGAGAAATATTGGAAGTTGATCAATAAACTGGGATTATTTTACGGATCCAAAATAGTTTGGGGGGTGAGATATTGTGAAACTTGTGAGCTGGCCACCACAGGATGTCAAGCGACATCCAGTACATGGTCAGTGGAGTTGCGCTTGCCTCTTGATCACCCTCCACATTGATTTGTTGGAGGATACGAGTTTGAAGTTCAGTAGATTGCCCTTGCGGTTGTTGCCCCGCCCCGACCGCTAGTCGTGCTACAGCACTCTCCTGCTGCTTGCCGGTTCTTTTCAGCCGTCACTCGACGGGAGTGCATTGTCGTGCGCTTGCACTATACACAAAGTGCCTTCGTGTATTTCTGATACCGACGTTCCGCTCGGCGTGGAGTGTGCGATTTGTTCTGTTTGCCAACTGCAAGCATATCCTTGGGCGGAAGCCGTGGCGTCTTTGAAGTACGCTCAAGTCACATATTATGCTCCAGCAGTACTTTATTAAAATAGTCTAGTTTTCCCCCAAATTATATTCGATGGTATTATATCAGTGTTCATGCCGGCGTCGTCGCATTCCAGAGTTGGACACCCGCGAAGCTGGCGCCGTTGCAACGAAAACTTCATCTTTTGATACCTCATGGGGCAACAGCTTACACTTCCCGGCACTTTCGTACTTTCGGCCCCGAAGAGAGCGAAAGGTGCAGCGACCACCGGGATCACGACTCTGCGCAGCTTTCGTGAACAGGATTGTCTCGTAGGTTTCGAAATTGCACATGCGGTCCAGACGCGCGAACTTGACGGTGGACCTCTCAAGCTACCGCCCCTGACTGAATGCAACTTGCAAGTTCGTGAATCTGGGCGGAAACCCACTGTCTTTGATATATTCAAGCCAATCATCGAGCCGAAACGTGTACTCGGGGCGTTTGATTGGTTCAAACCACAGACTCCTTCCTGGATGACGGGATCTGCACCGACCAATCTGGCCATTGTCCTTCCAATTTGAGTATTTTCGCCATGCCCGCGACCCTTGAGGCCTCGGATGCCGAGCTCATCGAGGCCGTTGCCCGCCTGCCGCCAGCTGCAACCGACACGACGATGCACCGGCGGCTACAGTGCCGCAAGAGCCAGAAGTCTTTTCGTGACCGAAAGAAGAGAGAGCACGAGGCCATTGTCACGACAGTCCAAACTCTGCAGGACGAGGTCTCGACGTTGCAGGCACACATTGCAAGGCTCGTGCGACAGGTTCCACTAGTACACGTGCTGAGCATCCAGCCCGACTTTGATGGCGGGGCCGCCGTCAAGATCGCGCGGCAGTACACGTTGCTCTTCAAACAGGTATTTGAGATTATAACAACCGGTGTCTCATGGTATATTGCAGGGTTACAACAGCACAAAGCGCAAGCTAAGCACGAAGCAAGTCAATTTTCTATCGGCCGTCGCCGTGCCTGACATCCGATATAACCACGGCGTGGGCCTGCAGTATATTTTGAACAGCTGGCTGCGCTACACGTCGTCCTTCTCATCAGTACGCTTGATTGCTTCTTGTATGCGCACCGTTGTATTCTCTGCGTTAGGTAAATTTGGAGATGCAGGATTGTATCGTCACGAAGACGGACGACGGAGCCATTGTCAAAGGCGTCGTAAAATCGTACCTCAAGATCAGCCGCAGCTCCATTAACACCTTCTTTCCTCACTGCCCAGACCTCCTCAAGCCACGGCTGGTAACCTACTTCGTCTGTTCGAGTGGCGCAAAGCACATATATTTGTAGGTGGGGCAAGTGCTTACGATTTTTTCGACGATGCATTGGTGCTTCGATGAAAACGACCGCCTCACACAGCTCACAGGCAACGCTGATTTCACCTCGGGACTTCTCTCGATCTTGCACGACATCGATGCTGTTGCAGCAGTTCTCACCGACGCAAAGTTCACCCCACCGCCTCCAAACGTCAAAAAGATGGAGCTGACGTACATTACAGAGCCGTAACTAGTGCACTTGATGCTTGTTCCTACAATAGCCTTGTCCCTGGTCTTGCTGATCTCGTTCAACAGGAAAACAAACCGCAGCAGAGATCATTTGTCAATTTCGGAACCAAACATTTGTAGTATCCAGCCGTAACGTGCATGCGAGCTTCGTTTTGAATCAGAAGCTCAGCGCAATCTTTTTGTTGTGCAAGGACGTGACGAAAACAAATGACCAGTACTGGTCAGAGATCGTTGAGCTTCCTGAGTGGTCGCTGAGTTGGCTTTTGAGGGCCGTTTTCGTCGAGTGGACGCAAGGACCGCACAGTCCTGAATGAAGCTCATAAAGTAACGTAAGGCACCAGATCTTCGCGGGTTTCAATTTATTGCAGGGTTTGGCTCAGCGCCAGTTTCCAGCCAATCGAAACAGCTCCCGGAAATTGCCTGCTCACTCATTGGCTGCGCGGATATGACACCAGATTTTCGCGGGGTTTTGAACGAACGCGCAGTTTGCGGAGTAAATCAACACGACAGTTCATTGTGGTTCACTTCCCTTTTTCCCAGCAATGAGAAAGAAGCGGTACGACCCCAAGGACCTCGTGAAGGCAGTGGACATGTACCTGTCGGGGAAACGCATGAAGCTCGTGCGCCAGGTCTTCCCCAACATCCCCGATCGCACCATATTCGACCGTGCACGCAAGGTGGTCCACGACATCCCGCTGCTTCGCCCTGGCCCTAAGCCAGCGCTCACGGTACCGATTGAGGAAGATCTCGAGGCATGGATCGTGGCCATGCAGTGCAAGGCCCTCGGCGTCTCCCGTGCTCGTCTCCTCATCAAGGCCAACGAGCTGTACCGCACGGTTCGCCCAACGACGCGAGCGACGACGAACCTCGGCCGCGGTTGGATCTATCGGTTCTTCAAACGATTCCCGCACCTCACTCTCCGCGCGTCCCAGCTCATCAAGCGCGCTCGTGCGGAGGCGACGCAGGAAGGCCTCACGTTGTTGCACTGCGAGCTTACACAGCACGTCATCGAGCGCAAGCTTAGCGCCGACCGCATCTTTAACATGGATGAGACCGGCTACTCGCAGTCGTCCAAGTCACGGAAGGTCGTCGCAGTGTCGGGGTCTCGGAACGTCTGGGGCCACGTGATGGAAATGTCTTTTCACTGCACGATCGTGGCGGCGGCGTCGGCGTCCGGGTTTGTCGTACCCCCGCTCTTTCTTGTCCCGGGCTTGCGATTGCAACGTGACCTGCTCGACGCGTGCGTCGTCGACGGCGCCGTCGTCGGTGTCACGCTCAAAGGCTTCATGAACGCGATCTCGTTTCGCCTTTGGTTGGTCCATTTTGAAGCCTCGATCCCGTCCGAGGTAGCGCGTCCGGTCGTTCTTGTCTACGACGGGTATTCGAGCCATTACGATCAAGATATCGTCCGAGTGGCTTTGCGGCTCAAGGTGATCCTAGTCTTGCTGCCGAGCAATTCAACCCACCTCGTCCAACCCTTGGACGTTGCCATCTTTGGGCCCTACAAGCGCATCCTCCGCAAGCTCACACAGGACTTTATGGTGGACACCGCCACGGTCAACTTGACGAAGCGCGACGCCATCGGGATCGCATCCCGCGCGTGGGAAGAAGGCGTTGTCGCCAAGAGGCGCAACGCTGTCAGCGGCTTCCGTACCTGCGGCCTGTGGCCGCTCAACTTTCCCGCCATGCAGGCCCGACTTGCTCTGTTTAAGAATGGCGGGATTGGCCCCAAGACCAAGAAGAAGCGTGGGATTGAGGTAGCGCCATGGATTCGCGAACTGGTCCGCGCCGAAATCCTCACGTTGCCCGCACCTATCGACCGCACGAGCAAGCGGCGCAAGACTTTGGATAGCAAGGAACGTTTGTTTACGCGGGAGATGCTCAACACGTTGGACATCTAAAAATAAATATCCTTCAGGCGTTTTGTTCATTTCGTGTTTGTATCCAAGCAGACGTAATACAATGTATTTTTTAATATTTGGCTAGAAAAACGCACCGCGGAAAACTGGTGCGCTGTTTTGCTCGAAAGTCGAGTGACTGATTTTGATCGAGCATAGCGTCGTCTGTGCTAATCGCTAGGAATCCTACCGATTATAATGGCTAGAACATATCAATGCGCGACTGTAGAGCTATTAATTGTGGAAATTGGACGCGATTCCGCGGAGCTAGAAGGCTTCTCCTTAGACCCTCCAAATCCCGCGAAGATCTGGTACCTTACGTTA
>JNBR01002826.1:0-26653 GCA_002081595.1 Achlya hypogyna
AATGGGGCAACGATTAGGAGCTTGGGCACAATGATCAGTGAGACTTCCGCGCGGTGTTTCCAGGCTGTCAAGTTAATTAAATGGTAACGAGCTTTTGCTGTTTACGCGTTTTTTGCTTGGAATTTCGCACGATCGTGTATTCGTTCTACCTCTCTCGACAGCGCATTGAGTGATTTTCAATTTCGCCCACTGCTGTCCATTGATCGGTTTGCCATGCCCACAGTGGCACTGGCTCTTGCAGCGAGCACCCAAACGGCACCCGGTCGTTGTTTGCGGGATACAATGAAGCCCACGGCACAGCTGAGCGCGGTGGTACACGGGCAGGGGGGTCTTTGTTATGCACTGGTGTTGCCGCACGAATGTACTCCGACAACTCCTCTCGCAAGGCGCAAATCTTCGACCACCGAATGGAGCGCACTAGCTGTCGAGCCCGCCATTTCCTGGCAAAAGATTTGATCGTTTCTGCTGCCTCTTGTCTACGACGTAGCCATGGCACTGCATGCTGCCGCAGAAACTTGTAGAGTCGCTGCGGACAAGTTTGTTGTTGTTCTGGATGCATCTTTGTGGCCGTGGCAACCTGAATCGGAGATATCTCCACGATTGGGCGCACATCATCGGTTTGATGAAGGTGATAGAAGCTTACGAACGGCTTCGACAGCTTGCCGGCACGATTGACAAATGCAGGGGTGGTGTACACATTGCTTTGGTTGATTTTCTTCATGTTGAGCCGTGGTATAACAAGCGCATCCAAGGGTACTGGCTCATTTGCTTGCTGCAGGCTTTCTGGGATGCACTCTTGGGGCGATTTCTTCTCCACAACTCCAAATCTTGGGTGTTCGTCAACGTTATGGCACAACGCAGGTGGCGCGGCTTGAAGCACTTCTTGCGCTTGAAAGACGTCTTGAAGCAAATTCGTCGCGACGACACACTTAAGATGGTTCGACGTTTGGTTGACAGTTGGGGTGATGGCGTTGCAACTTTCAGATGTATTGGCTTGGAGCGTGCATGAAGATACCCGCGGCTCGTCCGTGGTCAATTCGTCTGAGTGCGTTAATGCTTCGGGCAGTTCGAGGGCTTCCACGTCCCAGGTAGATCCACAGTGACTGCTTGGGCCGACGTCACTCGAGGGGAGTTGAAGCTCTCGAGGGATGTGCTTCCTTCGGTAAAGGAGCTGCAGAAGGCGGAAGCCCTTTATCATGGATCGGTAGCGCATGAGAGCTCGGTGACGCAAATAACACATTTGCAGAGGCACCCAAGCCCGCTGCCAAGCTGCATTTCGAGCTGCGCGTAGCCTTTTTCGGACAATGCGCTGCAAAATTCTCGCAGCGATGGCTCGACGCAATGCTCTATGCCGTCGCAGCACTCGAACCAAGACACTGACGGCGCGCTTCTATCCGTAGTCCTGTTTGAGGATCATATTGATCACTGTGACGCGCGCACCTGTTGCTTCTTTCGAATATTGTGTCTCGTCATAAACCGCCAAATGTACGCTTGAACCTGCAACTTGCATGAGCACCAAGAACGTATCGGCTGGTGGAACACACCTTTCGTCGCTGGTGTGCTCGATGCTGTGCTGTGCGCCGCCCACGACACCCACGATAAAGTCGTTGAATTGCTGATGCCGCATTGTGGCGCCGGCGTCGGATATACGTTCGTAGGGCGCGCTGCACTTTCACCGCTGCCGCAAGCATTTGCCGGTATTGCGCAATGCCCAAAGTGATGTATTGTGTAACACTCTTCCGAGCTGACATGCCGACAAGCCGGCGGTACCGCGCAAGTGTCGTCGACTGACTTACGACAGCGACGACAATCGCTTTTCGCGGGCGGGGGGGAATTGGCACGGAATTTTGATTCGGCGAGGGCAATGCATGGATTGCTTGTTTAGTAGCCATTGCCTGTTTGGCAGCCATTGCCTGGCGCAGTGCAAGCACATGCTGCAGGTGCGGCGATTGGAACGCTGCCCTGGGCGCGTGGACTTGCCGCGCCCACATGTGCCAGTTACAGCGACAGTGACACGCAAGTTTCACGAAACCGCCTGCGAGGCATGTGGCCCCCCCTCAGCAAGCCCCCACCGTGATATCTCGGGGGCCCAAATCTCATGCCCAAAAGACTATATTCAATCGGAGCTCTAGGGGCTTGCAACGTGGGGGCATCGACGTCTTTCGTCCGCGACTTCGGTGACCGTGCGATAAGAACGCTGCCGGATACGAGCAGTGAAACCAAGGTGAAACCTCTGGCTTTGGGGTGCGGTAGGGTATACAAACCGCAAGTCATTCGGTACGAGGAGTTTCGGAGTCGTTTTGCTTTTCAACGCGCCCATGCACCGGTGGCAATCAGTACTCAAAACATCCTGGCGCCTCCATGTCGACCAAGAAGACGACGCCTCTTCGCTCGACGGTGCTTGTTTCACCCATCTCGGTGGCCCATCGCGTATGCATCCTGTACCCCGCTTGTGCTAAGCATGGGTTAGAACCGATCCATGGATGCCGACGGAGTCAACCCCGTCCGAGCACAGTGGGTGGCCAATCTCAAGAAGCGCGCAGACGCGTCGTCGTCGCCAAGCCCTGACGTCGTGTCGGCGTCAACGCCACCGTACGGTTGCAAGGACAGCATGGTAGCCACTGGACCGTCGGGTGCTGGGGCTCATGAGCGCACGTGGTGTAGAAGATGTACGGAGGGGGGCACATCGAGTACTCGGGCAGGGCGACGCACCAAAGCGTGCGTGTGGAGCCCAAGACTTCGGCACAAGTGGAAATGTTTCCCAAAAAGCTTATCAAACCTCTCTTGAAGAAACGACCCAATTGCCCCACTGTCCTTGAACTCGCCAGCGGCAAGCCCCGGACACCACGGCGAAAGATCTCAGGCGGTCATGAATTTGACGAGATGCAAATCCAGACCACTCTCGACGGTTGTTACCCCAGTGTGGGAACGCCGTCAGCGCACCACCACCATCGGGGCCCGACGTCCCCCGGTATGATCGACCCACTCTATGGCATCGATTTTTGCTCCTTTGACACGTTTCTGGACCTACCGACGCCAAAGTCATTGCAAGAAATGCCGACCTTCCCCGTCATCGAGAGCCTTGATGCACCGGCGCTCGTCCGTGCGACATCCGTAGAGCAAGAGGGGTTGAGCTTGTGCTTCGAGCATACGCACCTAAGCCGACCCCTTCCTTCTCCGTTTAGCAGCAGCCTACGGCCGCCAACCGGGTGCGTTTTTGACCATTCCAAGCACCCAGAGCTCGAGAACATCTTTGACTTCGATGATTCCGACATTGACAAGGAGGTTGACAGCTTCTACTATGACGGCGACGACCACGACATCGACTTGATGTAGACGCATTTTTCCTTACATGTGCCATAAACATACCTACCGTCGTGCCATCAGGTGTTGTATTAAATCAGACACGCCGTGGCTTCTCCATGGCGGCAGAGTAAACTTACACCTCCGATACCCATGAAGCAGGAATCATCGAGCATAAAACTATATAAAATTCAGAACGAATAGTTATTTGCCGCAGGAAAGAAAAACCAAAACTTTTGAAGTCAGAAATGCTATAAAGATATGACTGTGCACGGAGTTGGCGGTTGGAGGTTTGATAACGCACTGTTCAAACGTTAAAGGAAACCAATATATATCGTTGTAACTAGAGTTCTTGATGAGCTAATCTGGAGCAAAGCAAACCGACCCATCTGTACGAATCGTGTGAATAACCTTTTTGGATATGAATTTCGTTCTCACACAAGCAATTGGTCCGTAGCATAGTCGCACCTCCCTAGCGCACAGCCTACCGCGCACCCTCGTTGGTCACTGGAGTACACCCTGACGACGTCCACGACACTGGCGTTTCCTGAATAGGCAACCCCTTTGGAGTCTTAAAACTGCAGCAATTTTTATCAGTTCGCCCTGTAAGAGAGCCTTTGACAGGGACTGCTCTAGTGAAGAGGGAGCGGCAGCGCTTTCGTGAAATTCCTCCGAAGTCGCTCATGGGGTACAGTATGTTCAACCCGTTGAAATGCTTCGGAATAATGCCGCCTTTGCACTCTCAACCCAATTGAGCATCTCAGAGCTTTTACACAGACGCAGATTCGGTACCCTATCGTGAGCTCTCGGAGAGATCTCTTTGAGAAAGTACATTGTACAGCAGCTGCATTCGCAAGTGCCCTGACCGCCACCTCGCGCCGCTGCGCACGCGCCTACCCACAAAACACGAGAGTTCCACTTCCTTTCAAGTTAAATGTCAATAGACTCGGTTCAACAACACT
This sequence comes from Achlya hypogyna, assembly GCA_002081595.1. NCBI lineage: Eukaryota > Oomycota > Saprolegniomycetes > Saprolegniales > Achlyaceae > Achlya > Achlya hypogyna. The sequence continues at coordinate 4,266 of JNBR01002826.1, forward strand.
AACTGCATTCACTGTCAAACAGGTCGGTATGGCCGCGGCTGTATTGTGATATGTTGTTGAACTTGTACAGAGTAACTCTCTTTGCTCACAAAATTCACTCACGAGAGCTCTGACTCTCTTCACATCCCAGTCAATCCATCTGTGAAAAGGCATGCTCGCCGAAGCATCGCGATTTTGCATTCTCCTTAAAGATGTTGTCAGAACAAGTGCCTGCCATCGACTTGGACGCGTACCTGCGGCGTATCGGCTTGACCCGCGAAGCCCTTTCTGCCCATGCGGCACCGTCTATAGACCTTCTGCGGCTCGTCGTTGCCAATCACAGCGAGTCGATTCCCTTTGAGAACCTTGCGGGCTGTGGTGTGTACACCCCCGTTCCTGCACATGCGAATATGGCTGTTGGCGAGGTTGTCTCGCTGGACATCACCAAGATCTTCCAAAAGCTCGTCATCGACTGTCGTGGTGGCTATTGCTTCGAGCAGAACGGCCTCCTTTCTGTTGTGCTCCGCACACTGGGCTTCGCCGTAGCGACGCACAGCGCCCGCGTCGTGATCGCCAACTCCGATTCTGCACAGGCTTACTACGATCTCTCGGCCACATCTCATGCGGTGCTGCTTGTTGACGCCGTCGAGCACTATGCGATGCATAAGTACCTATGCGACGTGGGCTTTGGCGGTCGCGGCCAACCACCGTGCCCAATGCGTCTTTCGTCGACAGACGCTCGCGTTGAACTGCTGTCTGGCGAAGCATACGAACTCAAGTCTGTTGCACTTGACCACCACTGGACGGCGACGAACTTCAGCGGCAGTGTGACGCTCGCCAAAGAACCATCTGCGGGCGACTTTTTTGCCGTGTACTATCGTACAGGGAAAGAAAAAGCCATGTTCCCGAGCTACGTCTTCTCGACGGCCTCTCCTACCGTGCAACCGGATTATGCAATGGCCAACTGGTTCATGTCGACGAGCCGAGCAACGCTATTGACTGCACAGCCGCTTATAGTGCGCCGCCAGCGCCCAACGCTGCGAACGCTCATCGGCACCCAGTACTCGCGTTACGAAAACGGTGAGCTGGCTGAATCGCGCACGGTGGACGCCCAAGATCTCGTCGCACTTCTCGAGACCGAGTTTGGCCTCTTCGCCACCGCGAACACTGATGCGTAGCAAGGCTATATTTGTGTACCGCGCATGGAAATACTACATAGATGTCAATTGCTGCAGCGTAATTGCAACAAACCATGCTTGGAATTAGTCAAAGTGATCAGAGAGCAGCCATAATACTGTTGCATGATAGACTTCTCTACAAGGACTGGACTATCTCGAGTTAAGGCACATAACGTTAATGCATTATTGTGGAAGCTTGAGCATGAGCGCCATGAGCACCAGGTCGAACATTTATGATAGTGGCTCAGCAAGTTTATGTCTGTAGGCGCTAACATATGGGGCATAGACAATAAACCATGCCACGCGATAAAATGGAATGTACAACTTGTCATAAATTGCTTTTTATTCTTCAAAATGCTCAATTTGCAGCAGTGGTATCCGGATCACCGGATACCACCGTCAGCTCCACCATCAAATAAGAATGTCAGCGATGCATCGCGCGGGTGCGATCCGCCGCAACTTCTTGCGCTACTTCCAGGCGCACGACCACCAGCTGGTGCCGAGCAGCTCGCTCGTCCCGGCGTCAGACCCTTCGTTGCTATTTACGAACGCCGGCATGGTGCAGTTCAAGCAGGTTTTCCTTGGCAACGAGACGCGGCCATACACTCGCGCTACCTCGGCGCAGCGGTGCGTGCGCGCCGGTGGCAAGCACAATGATCTCGACCAAGTGGGCTTGACGGCACGCCACCACACGTGCTTTGAGATGCTCGGCAACTTCTCGTTTGGGGACTACTTTAAAGAAGAGGCCATCCTGCATGCGTGGACATTTTTGACCAAGGAACTGGAGCTCCCGGTGGACAAGCTCCATGTTACGGTGCTCGACAATGACGACGAAGCGGTTCAATGGTACACATCCGTTGAACAGAGTTCAAGTTTGACAACTGCGGTGGCGTAGGTGGCGGAAAATTGCGCAGTTGCCCGACAGCAAGATTCGCCGCCTTGGGCATGACGACAACTTTTGGGCCATGGGCGACACCGGGCCTTGCGGCCCGTGCTCTGAGATCTTTTACGACCAGGGCGACGCCTTTATCGATGCCGATGACCGGTGTGTCTCCTCCCATTGCACCACTACTCAGTATTGGCACGTAGCTACTTGGAGCTTTGGAACCTCGTCTTCATGCAGCACGACCGCGCGGCGGACGGTACGCTCTCAGCGCTGCCTCGGCCGTGTGTCGACACGGGCATGGGTCTGGAGCGAATGGCGTCCGTCATGCAGGGTGTCATATCCAACTACCACACCGACCTCTTCACGCCATTGCTTCGCACCATTGCGGGCTCATTGGACGCTCAACTGCGCACGACGCGGTAGCTTGGTGGTGCACCCGCGCAAGGCTCATGCACCGTAGGTACACGTCAGTGGTTGAGGCTGAGATCACCACCAACACCTTTGGCACGTCGAGCGACATCCAAACCGTGCGCATCATCGCGGACCACCTCCGAACGGCGTACGCGCTTCTCTCGGACGGCGTCTTCCCATCGAACGTCGGGCGCGGCTACGTGTTGCGCCGCATCCTTCGCCGCGCAATCCGCGTTGCTGGCGCCTCAGAGCCCTTCTTGTCGACGATTTCCCTTCCGAACGTGGCCGAAATGGACGTGGCCCAGCGGCTCCAGCTGCAAGGCATCGTGCTCAACGAAGAAAAAGCTTTCTTCGCCATGCAATCGCAGGGCACACGCGCCATTGAAAAGCTCCTGTGGACCACGAAAGGCAAGCATATCTCGGGCCCCGAGGCGTACAAGCTCTACGACACGTTTGGGCTCACGATCGACATGACCGAGAGCATCGCTGCAGCCATGGGTGCCACCGTCGACGTCGATGGCTACCACGCCTCTGTGCTGCAGGCCCAAGCGGCGGTCGCAGCCGGCCCCTTGACGACGTCGGCGGCGCCATTGCCCGGCGTCACCCCCCGGGGGGCTGTGGCCGCGACAGAATTTGTCGGCTACGATCAGCTTGCTGTGCCCCGCTGCCGCGTCGTGCACATGGAGCGCTCGCGCAAGCCCAATGAGCTCTGTCTGCAGCTGTCGCCGTCGCCGTTCTACGCCGAAGGCGGTGGCCAGGTCGGTGACGTGGGTTTTCTCGGCTTCGACCACTTCGGGGAAGACATTGAGCTGCCCGTGGTGGCGACGACCAAGGCTGGTGACGGAGCCGGTGTCGTGCATGTCGCGGTCCCCGCTGACCTCGACCGCGACATCATCGAGTTGCTTCTGACCAAGTCCCCTGCGGTGCATGCTGCTGTAGACGCAGGGCAACGCCAACGGACGGCGGTGCACCACTCGGCCACGCATGTGCTTCAGTCTGCGCTTCGCCATGTACTCGGGCCGCACGTCGCCCAGGCCGGGTACGCTGTCTGCAACATTCGCCGCCTCATGCGCCGTAGGTCCTACGTTGGCAGCGATCGGTTGCGCTTCGACTTTGCGCACTTTGGTGGTATGACGACTGAAGAGCTCAAGGCCGTCGAAACGTTTGTGAACGACGTCGCGCTTTCGAACGCGCCCATCTCAACCGAAGAGATGGACAAGGCTGCTGCCCAGGTGCCCGCGTTGTGTGTCCCGAGGGCGGAGTCATCTCACACGAGCACAGGCGAGCGGGGCCATCTGTGCCTTTGGTGAAAAGTACGGGGACCGTGTGCGCGTAGTGCGAGTCGGTGACGTCTCAAGCGAGTTTTGCGGTGGCACCCACGCGCCGTCAACGACGGCTCTGTACCCTTTCGTCATCCTAAGCGAAGCCTCCGTGGCGGCCGGCACCCGCCGCATTGAGGTCGTCGCCTTGTCGCCTCAAGGAGGCTCACATCGGCTGTAGGCAGTCGCGGGCATTGAAGGCGTCAAGCGGCTGCAAGACAAGGAAGCGCTGCTGGAGCAGCTGGCGGCGCAGGTCAACACGACACCAGCGATGGCGTCGCAGAAGCTCACGCGTATGGACACGCAGCTCAAGGCGCTCGAGGTATTTGCGCAAAGCGTCTCGGACCAGCTCGTGCGGGCGCCAGTCGCACCAGTACACAGCGGCACGCGTGGTGGCCACCGCATCGAGCTGCACTCGCTAGATCTCCAGTGCAAGGACACGGCCAACAGCGTGCTCCGCAACATGTACATGACTGCGCTCCGCCGACGCGCCGAATTCGTCGCTAAGGCCGACCCCACAGCCATCCATTTTGTCACCATGGGCGACAGTGTCATCTGCATGGGCAATGATCTCACACATGCCGGCGAGGTGCGTGCCATCGCTCGCAGCCACGACGGCTCATGTGCATGTAGCTGCTCAAGACCGTCGTCAAAGGTCTGGGCTCCGGCGGTGGCGCAGCTATCTGCGGCCAGGGTAAGTTGCATGGCACGACAGACCTAGCGGCATTTGCCAAGGCCGTCTTCGATAAGTAGCCCCACCACAATAGACAGAGCCTGCGCCAGGCGAGCGATGTGTATATCACGCGCGTACACTTGGGTGCGAGTATCTTGGACAGTGGCACGAAGTTCGTTGGGAAAGTACAGTGTATATTACGGAAGACGCGCGACGACGGCTAGATGGACATGCGGTGCCGCCGCCGACGGGTGGCCGGTGGCTTGCCGTTCGTGGACGGGCGAAAGGTGCACTGCTCGAGCTCCCGCTGCTCCCGCAGCTGGGCAAACTTGCTGTCTCGTTCTTGGTGGTACGACGGGTTGTACAAGCGGCTCGTGACATCGCCGCGAGGCCGGGCTGGCGACTCAACGCGGGCTTTGAGCTCGAGACCGGCGAGGCTCGTTGCCGACCGGTTGTTGCGGCGCAGACACGGCTGCAGCTCCGGCTGCACAGCCCCCTCGCGCGGCCGCGGTAGGCGGCTGCGACGGCGCGATCGGCCTGTGTCGAGAGAGTCAGCGGATTCGGGCTCTGTGCATTCGCTCGATGCGTACACAGACGACCAGCCATACTCCGAGTCGTCGACGTCCGACATCAGGTCCATCGAGAAGAGCGGCTCGGTGCCGTTGGTCTCGGGAATGGGCGACGGCAGCGGGGCGGCGTGCTCGAGAAGCGGTTTGACCTTGATCGCGAGCACGTGGTCGCGGGTGTCGTCGTCGCCGTCCTCAGAGGCCGTGGACGAGCCCGCGAGCGAAGCGGCGTCGATGGCACCCAGCTCCTTCCCCGATGGTATTTCTGGCTGCTGGGAGTCGACCAGCGCTGGAAGCTTTTCTTCCTCCGGCTCGGGCAGTTGCACAGGGATATGGGTGGCACCCGGGGTTGGGGTTGGCTCGGTGGCCGACGTGGTGATAAGCGGCGTATCCTCTTCCGGGGACATGGTCGTCGCGTCGTTGCAAGTGGTGTTGGTTGTCGTTAGGTTTTCTGTTACGGGGCTAATGGCTTCGCCGATGATGTCGTCGAGAGCAAAGGTTGGTGCCGACGACTCGTCAACGAGCTCACTGTTGAGATCTTGGGGCACCGTTGGTGCCTCGGGCATGTGGTCAAGGGTGGTGGGTGCTGTGGTGATCGTCGTTTCCTGTTTAGGATCTCGAGCCTTGACCACTTCACCGGCCTTGTCTGTACTGGGCTGCGACGCCACGGAGCTGCTAGCCGGGTGTTGCGCCTCTACGGACAGCGATGCACCTTGGTGGCTTCTGAGCACCACAGGTAGAACTGTGCTGGGGGCATCCTTGCTGGCACGCGCGCTGTGTACGACGGAAAGCACCGTGATGTTGAGCGATACAAGTGTGGTCACGTTTGTCGGTGGCGGCGCATGGTTGCGCATCGCGGCGAGCGTGACGGGCACATTCCACATGAGCATGCGTTGCATGGCGGGCGTCGTGAACATGGAACTCGTCATGGAGCTCGTCATGGGGGCACGGACTCGCCGGACGCCACACGCGGCAAGATCGACGCCACCCGGCCAAGATGGAACTGACCCAATCGTTCCGCATTGGTGGCATCCGGATGCTGATATATCCGGATGTCCAAGTGCCCAATCAGATAGAGGGAAAGTCCTTCAAAACATTGCACATCGAAAGTGCAATGTCGGATACGGGCAATTGCCGTATCCAGTGCGTTGAGGTGAATACTTCAATCTCCATGCCTCTGTTTTGCGACCCCATTTCGTGCTGCGTCAACACAACCAGCCCGCACGAAAGTGCGCCGCATCTTGGAGCTGAGACCAGAAAGTATCCAACGGCACTGCGTGGGGCCACAGCGACGCCAGGTGTGTCGACCACCAGCTGGCGCGGTAGCAGGTGGTGCAGGTAGCCACAAGCCTGGACACAATGCGGTCAACGAGCGGCCGTCGGTGAAGGTAGGTAGCCTTGTGGCAGCGGATGGCCCCCCGACGTCGGCAGGGATCGTGCGTTGAAAGGTACCACCTGAGTACCCACGCACTGATTATGGCATTGCACCCGTGCAGCCGCCTTTCTCACAGACCCGCAAAACTGTGCCTGTTGTTTCGACGGAGTTGCCCGGCACATCGGCAGGTCTGGCGACATCTCCGATCCTCTTCCATGCTCCTTGCTGGCCACCGACCGCGGTCGCGACAGGACGTTGCGTCAACGACGCTTGTGGCCACCGACTGGGACTATGTCGCTGAAGGCGGCGCCAACGTTGTGTTCCGCTATGGTGGCACCGAGACCTCACCGCTGGCCAACTATGTCCTGCGCATTCGCAAGGCTGGTGTCCGCGGCGCCCTCCCGGGTGATATTGTGGCCTTCGCCGATGCCCACGCGCCGTCTAGTGCGTACTCTCAAGTGGCCGTTGCAGTCAGCGTGTCCTCCACCTTCCTTTGCGCTATGAATGATGTACTGCAGGGAACGACGAGTCGACCTTCCCATCGTCGGGGTGTACACCTCGACGTGAATCTCCTTGAGGTGTTGCTATTGCCTGAAATGGCTTTTTCGTCGCCTCATGCACTCTCCATCGAACTTAAGCCCAAGTATGGCCGACTAGCGGCGCCCTCGGACCTCGTCCATGAAGCAAAGCGCACGACGTGCCGTTTTTGCATGCACCAGCACCTAAAGGTGGCCGAGGGTAAAGCGAGGCATCGCAGCGCGTACTGCCCCATAAGGCTCTTCGCTCCCGAGACAATGGCGGATGCCTTAAGCGCGCTATTCACAACACCGCAAAACAACTTGCGCTTGTTCCCTTCGACGACGGCGTGGAATGATGCCATGATCCGCAGTGTGCTCGTTGCACTGCTGACACAAGTACCCGTGCTGGAAGACCTCCAGCGCATGCATGCCTTGGACCGCTTGGACATCGAAGGTAGCGTCGTGTCCTAAATATGAGGCTGAACGGCCTCCTAGGGCTGTTTCAACTAGCTCAGGTGCACGCCCGACTAGAACAATGCTCTCAAGAGGAGCTAGCAGACGGCACGGCTTCGCTTGGCTCGTTGCTGCCACCGGGCACCATCTCCGAGTCAACGGCCCAACTTATCCAAAGGGCCACAACGGCGCCAAACTGGGCAAATGTCCCTTTCACCGACTGGCAGCGCCTCTACGCTCATCTCGTGAACGACTTTATGGTGGCCACGACATACAAAGACTGCTCGCTCCTGGTTGCCATGGCGCCTTTCGACACCGATGACACCGCCGACAGCGATACCCATCTCATTACGCTCCCGGACGGCGCGGTGTTCAAGTGCAAAGTGGCCATCGTGGACGTCGACCCGAAATCGCACAAGCCCCTTGAATACTACCATGCTCTTGACGCCGACATTGTGGCGCACTTTGCAGCGACGGACGATGGCACCTTTGGCTGCGCCCCAATGCACACGTAAGCGCTCCAGTACAAAGTTAGTAGTTTTTAAGGTAGGTTGCTAAACACACGCGAGCTTGGTGTCGCAACTGCTCAGACAAATCGAAAAGGCCTGGAACGGTGACAGTGGCCATTGAAAGTCCATCGTGAACATGTCATCGGCAACGCGGCCAAACTGCAAAACATTACCCATGGCGGGGTCTTCAGCTGAAATGAGCTGAAAGTTCTTCACCGACGCCATCGACACGCGGCCGCCAAAGTCCAAACAGTAGGCGCCAAGGTCTTCCCGAAACACGGGTTCGCGATTGATGAACTTGATCAAGTCCTACGACGCCTCGCTGAGCCACGGTAGCCCTGAGCGCCTACCGTGAGTTCGCCGACACCCATGCGACTGACAATGCGGTCCTTCTGGTTTGTCGGCCGGACGACCTTGCTGGATCGTCCAGCTTCGTCGACATCAGGGATGCACACCTATGGGGCCTTGTTAGCGGCCGGGTAGCTGTAACGACTCGGAAGTACCCGCATCTTGCGGGGGCCGACGCTGGTGCGGTTGGCCTCGTACGTGCAGCAGCCGAGCTCTTCGCGGATTTGCAGCACGTTGTCGCCAGGGCCAAGCACGTCCTGACCATTGGTCGCGTCCTGGATCTTGGCAATCTGATGAGTTGCGTGAGCGATCGACAAGGAGGAATCCGCGCACCTTTTGTGGGTCGCGGCCGTTGTCGTACAAGGTGAAGACGGTGCCGAGAAAGTTGGAGCCCATGCGACCAACGCGCGAGTTGTCGTCGCAGGTCGGCGTCGTATAGATGGAGTAGTTAGCCGTCATGTTCTTTCGCAGTTGCTTCTTGGCCGCGAGAAGAAAGCGGTCCGGCTCGTCCGTGCCGATACGGCCTTGCAGATACAGCTCGTAGCCATACTGTTTGAAGAGGCCCTTGTATACTTGCTTGACGTAGCAGCGAACGATGCCAGCATCCAAAGGCACAGGACGCATCACCGTCGCCTTGAGGTCTACACGGTTCAATGTTGAGTTCGAGCCAACCAAGGTGGTGGGGCCACGAATAGAATACCTGAGAAGTCCAGCGTCTGCGTGGGCTCCATGGCGAGGGGATCGCACGGACCGCGACAGAGGGGGCAGCTGCCCGACTGGCCAAGCCATGCCATGATGCACCGGTAGTGCACCGATGCACCAGTGCAAGCGCCAATACAAGGTAGCGGGTATGGCCGCCTCCGCTCCGTAAAGTCGTCCATGCAGATGAGGCAACAGTTCTCTTCCGCAGCCATGGGAGACGGCGCCGATGGCAGTGTGACCACAGGCGAGGCTCGGGGTGAATTGTGCACCGCAGCGCTAGTTACCGATGTTTTCCAGCGTGGGCGCGGCGAGTGAGGGAGGGATCGGACCATCTCTTCTTCCAGATCGCGTAGCGTGTGCGGCGAAGCTGGAGCTGCTGCGGCTGTAAGTGGCGGCGGTGGAGAAGTTGTCTCTCGTAAGCTTGTGCGGGCGAGAGCGGCGATGAGCGCGCCTTGACTTTCCTGGGACATGGTGGGCGGCGCACCGGCGGGGGTTGGTGCAATTGCCATTGAAAGCTGGACCGTGTCCGGGCTGAGCGTTGGACTTGCCATGGGGCCGACACCGACGCGAAGAAAAGCACAAGAAGTTGCTCCGAGGTGACTGTAGGGCCTTGCTGAAACACCATTGGTCAAAAATATTCGACATATTTATAGGGCGGACGAAAAACATACAAAACGCCAGTCTGTCGAATTACATACGTTTGTTCGGTGTTGCATGATTGGCTTAATAAGTAAAAATGATGGCAGTTTTGACCAATCAAGCATGTTCAAGTCGGATGTCGGCCGATCTTCACCACGTCCGATGGTCAACGACATCGCACACAAGTGCCATAAAGAGCCTTGTCAACAAGGAAATGGAAGTGAGCTCTTTCTTTACATTTGAGGTCATCGTTTGGTCGTAAATTGGGACATTTAGCTAGCCCCGGAGCATAAAGGTCGCACCGTTGCTGCCGAAAGGTGTAATGAAGAACAAACCTGTTCCGCCTTACAGCACTTTGTGCCATGCATGTTCAGTTATTCCAACCTCTCTAAAGTAGTAGTAGCGCTTATTTAAGACGGCGGGACTTGTTTTGCCCCCCCTCGTGGCGAAAGTCATTTTGTTTGATTTCACAGGCTTTTCAAAAAGCAAAACCAGCCACTTATTTCGAGCTGATTCTCGACAACAACGCATCAACAGGTGAATAGGTGTAGTTAAAATGCCAATTTGCTTTGCGTGTTCAGGTTGATGTGAAGTTTAGCGACGAAGGTTATAGAAAGCGAACAAGACGCCCTTTTTAATGTCAAATACAAATTTAAGTACGACAGCGATAAGAACAAAGTTGCGCTCGGGATCCACGATGGTATTGCAAGTACTACATAAAATACATAAACCGGCATTGCATAATGTTGGAAGTGTCATAACGATGTTAACAAGTACCAGTAAAAAGTTTGTTCAGGGCTCAAACTGCGCACGCACCAATTATGGATTCGAATCAACGCCACATGCAATGAACATATAGCTTGACATATTCGCCTACCAAGCACACGTACTTGCACTTTGTTTGCTAGTCACTGCTGCAATCATCCTGCTAAAGTATGAAGTTGTATGGCTTACAATATTGTCTGTGCTACTACATTCAACCTGTTGTCATGTGTTTCACACCGAACTTCGAAGACGAAAATGCGGTACTCTGATTTGTGCACCCGCGGTTCATCTTCGGCTTGTGTAAATCTGTTGACGCATCACGCGCCACTGCCGCATTTTCATCTCCACCATGCCACCCTTCCTCCCGCGCTCCCTGCCACCGCGCCGCTGGGCGCGATGTATTACGTCGTCTTTGCCGCGACCAATGGAGCATCCAACGCAGTCAGTGGCACTGGCAAATGGTCATCGTGTGCATTTTCAGCTGTCGACGCCGCCGCCGGGCGTGGCGCCGCGACCAACGCTCGTCTTCTTTCATGGGCTTGGGGCCTCACACCAGTCATTCAAGTACATCGGTGGCTGCCTCGGGCACGAGTACCCGCTTATCGCGTTCGATATGCCAGGCACAGGCGACTCTCCTGCCGAGGTAGCAGGTACATCACGTAGATTTGGAGCAAGCGCCGAGTGAGACGATCATGTTAGGCGCTGACTACAACGCACACTCAGTCGACGACGCCCTCGTTGAGGCCATCGATCGCCTACTCGGTCCAGCTGCCCCTCGTGTCTACGTCGGTCACTCTCTCGGCGGGCATGCAGCGCTACGAATCACAGCTCGACACTTGGCGCATTACAACCGGGGTACTGTCCGTGGCCTTGTGCTTCTGGCAACGGCAGCCCTGCAACCGTACCACGTCATGCAACCGTTTGTGTCGCTCCCGCCGGCCGCCACAAGCTGGGTTCCAACGCCCATCGTGGGGAAAGTGTTCCATGCGATTGGTTTTTCCAGTCACCACCCAGACTCGGACTATAAAAACGGCTTGCTGCGGCTCGTGACGACCGACTGGGGTGTACTGCGAGCGTCTGCCGCCTCAATCGCGCGCCATAAGCTACCGTGTCTGTGCATTTCAGCAAAAGACGACCAGTTTTTGCTCTTCAAGCACTGGGACGCCCTGTGCGCAGCTGTGGGAACGTCGAAGGAGGTTCGCATCTTGTCGTATGACTCGGGCGCCCACAATATTCCGAAGTCCCGCGCCGTGGATGTCGCCGACGACATGGCACGCTGGTTGCAGGACATCGCATAGATTAGGTTTCGTAGCCAGCGACTATCGTTTACTTGAGGAACATTTCATCGGTATGTCATATGTGGAGTGCTTTGTGGTATTTTTGCGGCGATCCAACCCGCAGATTCATCGGCCGCTACATCTGGGCATTTGCACCTTGCTGGTTATCACAAGCGCATCGAGGCACTCTTCCACGTTGAACAACCATTGCTATTTCCTTGAACGCATGCCTTTCAATGGATTGACTAGCATGGACCTAGCCAACGACACGGCACTATGGTACGGTATACGACATTACTAGGCTACTCCGCAGTTGAGCTCGTCTTTGAGCGCTCAACCTTGTGCATGATGGTGCGAAAGTTGGGAGTTGCGTAGTTGAGAGGCCTTCCAAGGCTCTCGACGCGGGTCTCCACGAGATCGATCTCCCAATTGTCGAGATAGCACTTGTATTCCTCCATGGTCCCAGTAACTTGGAACGCGCTCTGCATGGTCCGCTTCTTGACGTACTTGGGCTTGGGCTTGGGTTTCGGGGGCTCTACTCCGAGGGCGATAGCCTCGGCAACTACCCGTTCGCGCTCGGCAGCGGCCTCAGCCTTCTTACGGTCAGCCTCTGCCTTCTGTAGCTCCGTCGCATATGTATGCATGGTGTGGAGAAGAAGTTTGTCGAGTATCCCTGCGATTGCCTCCTTCTCTGTTGCATGATCCTCGGGTAGCAGTTCCCGCAGCGCGTCTTCAAGCGACAGCCCCAGCGCCGTCTCCATGCGTTGGCCGCTGCTTAAATTCGGCAGGTTACCCTTGGTTTCGGCAGGATATTGTTTTATCCGAATTTCGAATTGATATGCCGAAAATAACTCTAGACGAATCAAAATGCGCGTACACCGAATTTTGCTCATTGATTCTTCGATTCCAGCAGCGTCTGATGGCGGACGATGATCTGTACGGCGACCTCGACACCTCCGTGACGGGCTTGAGCAGCGTGCACCTCAAGGCGCAGCTAAAGGAGCTCCAAGCCAAACACGAGGCGCTCTTAAAGGAAGCTGGAGGGCTACAGCACGCGAATGCTACTCTCGGCGCCCGCAACCAAGTGCTCGAGCGAAACATGTCTGTGCTCTTTGCAACTGCGCAGACCGAAATTGCGCGCAAAGACAAAACTATCCAAAGCCTCCGTGAAGAGCTACAGCAAGCGCAAGAGAAGTCTGCGCAGTCGTTTCACGACTATCGTGGACGGGACGGAGGACACGCTCAACACCATCGGTCATACAACCGCGAGCAACGGCGATAGTCCTATTGCACGGGTTTGGGCACTTCGACGAGCATGCTTCCGACATACGATCAAACCTTCAAGCCAAACCAAATAAAAGTTCGATACGCAATGGCGGCGTTGCGCCGAAGGAATAAGTCGACATTCCCATCTGCTGCAGATGCTTACCTCGTTGCACAACATGCAGAGAGCGTACATTTTTGTGGACATTCCTTGTATCCTAGTAGAATAACTTGCCAAAAAGGGTCGCTAGCTGAATGGCCGCCGAGTAACACGACGATCACCACAACATCTTACGCCGAGTTCTACGGGTCCTTAGCTGCCGTGCCGCAGTCGTTCCTCGTGGTCTGCTACATTGGAATGTGGCTTTGCCCTTCATAGAGCGCCTGCTGGCGGCAGTTTCTGCTGTACTTCCTGATGTGTACTGTCTGGGTCGCCGAGCAGCCTAACTTTAGGTCACGTGCTGCGAGCTTCCTGTGGAAACCAAGACGCTAAAGTGTGTAAACTAGCTGCACAAGGTGCTACAATCGATGCACTCCAACCCGAACTGCTCTCCCTCCCTCACAGCCTGTCGATAGCACCGAGAAGGGTTCGCGTCTTGGACAGGCCAACAACTCCGGCACGCTCAGCACGGGCCATTTCATCCGTGCGCTATGAAGGCCTGCCCCTCCACCAGAGTTTTAAGTTCACCACAGAATGTACAATCCTGAGAATAATCCCCGTTGCGATGCGGTTTTCGTGGATTGCTCTTTACGTGTAATATTCATTCTCTTCCCGAGCTTTGGCGCGTGTGGTTCCACGGCACTTGCGGTCACCTCTCTACAGTACCTTGCCGTAGAACCACGCGCGCCAAAGCTCGAGAAGGGTTGGTCATGTACTGTGTCTCTCGAGAAGATCCTCGGTGCTCTCGGCGGAGCAACAGCGAGCGCCACTTTTATCAGTGCAAACGGTGGCGTGAGATCATTCCGTTTGAAACAGACTTCATTCTGATCGTACTCAAGCGCTCTTGGCATTCGCTAATCATTCGACTTAAGGCCAAACGGCGAAATGTATGTTTACGCTGCGAGGCAGATCAAATTGAATGACTAGGCGTTTTATCAACGAATTCTCCATTTCTCCAACGGCCTCAGTGACCTCTCTGACGGGTCAGTGAACAGATCTTGAAGGGGGGCGCCCTTTCTAAAGCCAATCGATACGATGATGGATGCCATCACGAGGCTGCTAACCTGCAAAACAACGATGGAGCCTTGCCCTGCTGATGTCAAGCATCGGGATTTTGGTTCTGTCTGTCTGCATTGCAATTTAGGAGTTAGGAAAGGAGAAATTTATTTGTTAGCTACCTTATACTTGATCGTTTTGAAAAATACCACCGCGACCTCTTGATCATGCACTGACCCATTGTCCACCGCGCTTGGGCTGCTGTAAGTTGGCTGCCAGCAGTCGGTTCGTCTGCTACTGTATTATGCTCTCAAGGAGGGAAAGAGACGAACAGGCATTCGCTTCAATCCCACAAACACGTTTACGCGATTGCCAGAGCCCCTCCGTCGAACTGGCGTTGCGTCGTCGAGACACATTCGATTTCATAGATTCGTCACATTCTTGGAGCTTCATCGGCCTCCCGTTGTGGTCCAAGGGCGAGCTGTTGGTGGAAGCTGGGACAGCGGAGTCATCGCTGAGACTTTTGGCTGCCGATAATCCATGGCGCCAGTGTGCAACAGATCTCACGTGTGAAATGAGCGCTGTGTTTTTCACGTCTGACGTGGCTGTTGTTGGCTGAAATGACAATCATTGGCTGGAATTGAGTTATTTTTCCGGTTTTCATCCAATCCCGTGGCCCTACCAATCCCGTCAACATGCTGGACTGAGATTACTGTGTTTCTGATTAAAACGAGGTGTGTTTTCGTTTATTAATTGAGGGTATTGTATTCCGTGGCTCCGGTGATAACAATATTATTCACTTGATTATACTTTGTTTTGGTATTTGAATTAAAATACCATAATAAAAGGTCAAAAATAGAATCTACAAGTGGTTCATGGATTTTTTTCGAAATTTGAGCGGCGTGGGAAATCGAACGAATATTATTACATATTTCTTGTCGGGAAAGAAATGGCTGCGGCGGAATCCCATGACCCGGAGGTTGGCAAGGACGACAAGGACGCGGTGCTGCCGGCCTTCCTGAGCAAGACCTTCGAGATCTTCTCTCGTCCGGACTTCGCCGCCATCTGCGGCTGGAACCCGGCGGGCGACACCATCATCATCCATGACCCCGACGTCTTCGTGAAGCAGGTGCTGCCCCGCTTCTTCAAGCACCGCAACCTGCCGAGCTTTGTGCGTCAACTCAACATGTATGGCTTCCACAAGAGCGTGCTCGACTCAAACAAGCGTGAGTTCCGCCACAAGATGTTCTTGCGCGACAAGCCGCAGCTCCTGCATATGATCAAGCGCAAGGTCAACTCGTCCGCGCCGCCACCTGCTGCCGACGCCAAAGCGCGCAATGACTGGAACGAGGAAATCTTGAACGAGATGAAGTCGCTCAAGTCCAAGAGCGACCTCATGGAAAAGCGTCTGCGGGATGTCGAGTTCGACAACGCCATCGTTCGCAGCGACAACATCAAACTTTGGAAGCAGCTCGAGACGGCCAAGGAGAAGCAAATGCTCATGCAAGAGAAGATGAAAAAGATATTCTGGGTGCTCTATCAGATCTATCGTGGCAAGGTCGGTGCCATGCCCAAGCTCTCCACGGACCCCAACGGTGCCATCCTCACTGAAGAGTACGTTCCCCACTGTCTCCACCACAAGTGCCTTACGTGATCTCGCTATGTAGCACTCTTGTCGCCAACGGAGGCCGCATTGCTCCCAAGGAGTTCCTCGATGTACTCCGGTACCTTGCTATGGACGACGCTCCGCTCTTGCAAGATGGCAGTGGCTCTACCGACAAGCTGCAGCTGCCCAAATCCTCGGGCAAGAAGCGCAAGTTTGTCGAAGTTCCGCCGTTGCCTGCGATTGCTGCCGCGGCCCCTTCTCCGCTTCCCGACAAGCTCTTCGAGTTCGGTAGCCCTGCCGCCATCGACCCCGTTTTGATGCTTGGGCCCGCCGAGTCGTCGCCGAAGCGTTTAGCCAAGCCCGCGAAGATTCCCAAGACCGACACGCTGAGCGTCTTCGCACCGCCCACGGCCTACCCGAACCTGGAGAAGAGTCACAGCTTGGACATGAAGCTACCTGGCGTCGTTCATCCTGATATTCCCATGAGTCCTCACGGAGACGATCTCATGTTCCACGGGGACATGAACTTTGGCGACACGGACGCCGAGGTAAGGTTATTCGCAGATGCAGTGCGTGCTCATGGGGATGGGCCCATGGAGCAGACCATGCTCCAGTACCTGAACCATGTACTTTCGTGTGCTTTGATTTCGCGTGGCATGTGGGTGCCGGGACTCACGTGTGGTTCGACTCTAGGGCGTCTTCAATCGACTGGACGACATTGAGAAAAACTTGCTCCACGAATACGACGCCACGTCCCTCGACTCGCTGCTCGAGGTAGTCGCGCTCGATGCTTGGCCGCCGAGTGAACCCGCTCCATAGGAGTTTTCGTCGGCCCCACCAGCGAATGCGGCGTCCAAGACCTCACCCGCCGCTGTCATCGACGACGACCTTCAGCTCCTCCCATGAAGGCGACAATGCCCATTTTTATTCCTTAATTATATCAACAAAAACACACCTCCCGTCGCTATTGCTCCGCCATGTTTGTGTACTTGCGTTCGTCGAGATCAAATACCATCGGCGTAGTCGTCTCGAGTGGCTCAGGACGTCGCTGCCGACGGCGCCACAGGAGGGCGGCGACAAAAACCACGGCGACCAACGATCCCAAGGCCAGCAACACGGTGGTCGACGCAGACAGCCCCGCCGAAGCCACTGCACCTAGAGAACGAGACATCAATCCGCATCATGGTGATCTGGACAACTTGGGATTACTGGTGGTGCCGGGGTTTCGGAGATTCGGCTGCTGCCTATGATCGTGACTTCAGGTGTACTGGTGCTTGCTGCTCCAGGAATCTAATGATCGTCGTAAGCGGCGACTTAACGAAACGATAGACCTGCACCGGGCAGTAAACTAGAAACGTCGCAGTGGGCGCTTCACATCCTGCCGTCGCAAGCAGATAAACCGAATACGAGGCGTTGCTGGGGAGCCCCGGGACAGCCGTCATGCCAGCCGAGGGCAACGTAGGCGTTGGAAGTGGCTCGTACGCGAGTGTCATGTTCGCTGAGTCTGCGAGGGAGCAGGGTTCGCTGGGTGCACACACAACGAGCGTAGCTTTGAGCTGCATGGTGGTCGTGGTGAAGGTCGTGGAGGCATTGAGCACCTCAAGGGCCCACGCAACGCTGAGCTACACAAGGCGTCAAAATGTGCTTAGCTCCTCTCGGTACCGTTGTCGCCTTCAACGAGAGGTCGAGCGAGAGGTGCAGGCCGCAAGCTGGCCCGGTCGCGATCATAGCCGCAGTCGTGCCATCGTTCGTCCAACAATAGGTTACGTCCGGAAGGAACCCATCGACTAGAAGAAGTCTGCATGGCTTCGCTCATGGTGGGCGTACTGCTCGTCGGTGTCATCTCGGTCGTCTGTTGTGAAGTGGTGACAATCCCGTCGGTTACGTGGCGCGTCCTGGCACCTCGAAAAAAGAAGGTGCAGCTCTTCCTGCGCCTCAAAAGTAACTGAATCACACACGAATATATCGAGCAATTTAGGGCTAAATAAATGGACGCTGCAAGGGCCTTTTGCAAAGGCTCTATAAGGCCCAGTCGTGGTCTTTTCGCAAGAGTGCACAGAGGTGGCACGGCAGTTGACTCATCTTACAAACTCGATAGTGCCGAAGGAGGACTTTGGCCTGTGTACACGAAGAATGACAGCTTCCTAAAGCGATACCGCACTCTTGGCAATGCTCCAAGACACCCTTGGCTGTACTGCAGTTAGGTACAATGCAGTCGTCGGGGCGGCACTTTCGAGCGTGCAAGAGGAGCGCAAGGCGCGCTGCAAGTTCCGCCGACCGTCGTGGGGAGTTTTCAGATTCTGAAGCGTCATGGAAGCTCCGTTTGCGGGACCGAGGCGTATCGGCCAGAGAAAGCGGCGGAACGTCGGGGCTTTGAAAGAGACTTCGCAGTAGAGGCGAGTGCTTGCTTGGAGGCCCTTCCGATCCCGGGCTGCGCTGCACTAATGGCGGGCTTCGGTGCATCGTGGATAATTATTTTCTCTCATTCCAGCGGCAATGTGAGCCGAAGCCGTCGAGAAGAAATCGGACGCTACTTCAACTTTGCTGGTAAAGGATCCCAATTAGACTTTTGACCAATCCGGTCGCTCTAGATCACACATGCGCAGTCTTAGCCAATGGAATGCAAGATTTACCAAAACTTTTAACCAATCAAAGAGCCCTTCAAAGGAGTTAAACAAACAATCCATGCATTGGGAATTGATCCAGGGCTCTCGTGTTGGCGTCAACGGGAGGGCTCAGGCTGAGGTATCTTGCACGAAGGCACTGACTTGCATTTGCCCTAGTAACCCTGTACCAGTTTTCTACCGACTGCCAGGTGTATATTCCATATCAGAATTCTGTATTTCGATTCCAAGTTTGGCCAAACTTTAATTCAGATTGAGCAATCAAATGGCCATTTGCCTTGACTAGATGAACGCAACTATGAGGTAGAACTAACTCTTATAAACCTGGCTTCGTGGGGTCTGGATGTAATAAGCTGCTAAAGCGATCTCTCAATACACCATAGCGATGCCAGCAATTAGCACGCGCGGAAAATCTGCGGCTAAACACTGCATTTCATCATAATATCTTTGGCAGTGGGGAGTACTAGTGCCATGTTTTGGGTGGGATTAGACCAAACTCTCCAGAGGCCGCCATTGGTGGAATACGGTCCCATCAGAAATGGCATCAATCGCAGTGCTCGTCGGCGATGACTTCTTGTGCAGATACCTCATGGAGTTCCTTCGCATCGTGGACCTTGAGGCTCTGGGCCTCACCTGTGTGTATCTGCAGGCCAAAGTGACTGGCGTTCTTCGCGTCCAAGTTCGGCGCCAATACCCTCGAGTGCTGACACGGCAACCTGTGTTCCGCTTGCGCAACACTAGCCACCGCCACAAACGTCGCCTGCAGCAAAGCTTGCAGCGGCGGCTCGATTCATTTTTACAGCGCTCGGCGAGTCCGCTTTTCCACGGGTTAGCGGGCCGCCTCGGTGGTACTGGGTATCTCTTTCACGACGATGGCGGGGAATGGATCTTCAATCCACACACCGACATGTTCGACATTGATTGGGTCGACTCCATCTCAAGCGTTGGCGACTACGCGAGCGATGATGAAAGTAGCGACGGCGTATCGCCGCGCCGATACGCGGCCATGCCTGAAGACCCAATCGACGCTATTCCGATGGGATCAGACGACACCAACGACCACCCGGCTTATTTCACACGAGAAGCGCTGTCTGCACGGGCTGAAGCGTCTGTGGTCAACTGGCAGCATCTTGCTGATGCCCTCTCCATTCACGCGACACTGCTGCAGCTGTGCATCGAGTTTGAAACCCACTGCACCGACGATTCCCTCGTGGTTCAAGGCGCATTTCCTTTCATCTTGTATGCGCCGTCGCTCGCCGATGGCTGGACAGCCAGCGACTTGCATGCCGTTTTGTTGCCACACCTTGTGGCGTCGCCCGCGTTTGCAGCTCCTCACGGCCTCGCTCTAAACCATAGCGATTGCATATTCAGCGATTGTGCTTTTATTGACTGGGACCACATCGACGAAGACATGTGCCACGCGTGCGCCCAGCAAGAATCCGAAGTGTGGCCTCCAAGAGAAGTCATGTTCCAGTGGCTGCTGCCCCAGGAAGAGCTCGAACCGACAACGGATCTCAGTGGTGGGCCGAATTGGCGCCGTGGCATTGCTTGCGCCGGCGTCACAGGCGACGACCGTCACTGGGACGAATACGTCGGTTGCGGCGACGGCAACTTCGTGTGCCTTTTGTGTGTGCGTGAGGGCTATGTACGCGACCCGCGCGAATACAGCGTTTGCACCAGCTTTGTGCAGCCACTCAAGGCGGCAATGCGTGCCAGCCTCGACTGCGTGCGCATGGAGACGTACATTGACAACTCGGCCATTCACCTCTTTGGTGGTGTCACACGAACTGGGTACTTTTGCGGCGTCGTTTGCTACGAGGTTGCAACGGAACTCGTGGACCGCGTCGGTATCTACTAGAGTGCGACTAGCCGCTAGCACGAAGTAACAGCTCTGCGAGGCAATCATGAAGCATCGAATATCAAGGACCAGTCAAGAGCGCTATTCACTGCTTTAAGCTCCTAACTTTCGCTCAAAGGACCATTACCGACGGCACGACTCGAGACGACCCCGAACTCTCATGCGCCGTAAAATAAGCTTGCACTCCTTTTTGGTTTCATTGAAACGGCGTCTAAAGTTAGCGCAGCGGTTGCCTTTCTCGTGAGCGGTAGGTGCCAGTGTTGGTTCGGAAGCATGGAGGTCATACACGAAGCCGTGGCGGACACCGTGTACAAGATCATCATGATCGGTTCTGGGGCCGTGGGAAAGACGAACCTCATTGGCGTCGGCGCCCGCGGATGCCAGTTCAACGACATGAGCCCAATGACGACCAACCCAGAATTTGTCACCGGTGCGTGGCGATGGCCTTGACCCATGAACTCACACGGTGTCGGCAGTCAAAGTAAAACGTCCGGACTGGAAGCCCGGCCAGGCCAACCAGTACATCACTGCGCATCTCTGGGACACTGCGGGGCAGGAGCGATACCAGGCTATATCGGCATCACACTACAGGCGCGTCAACGGTGCATCTCCTATGGAACCCGCAAAACGGAATCGCATAAAACGTTAGGCGCAATCATTGTCTACGACGTGAGCAACAAGCAGTCGTTCAAGGAAGTGTACCCTGGCCTGTCCAATTCAAGTCTCTCGTGGTTGCGAGCTCTCAAGCAAAACTCCGACCCTGATCTGCTCGCCGCCGTGATGCTCATGGAAAACAAAGCCGACCTGCTGAAAAAGGGCGAGCCACGCCAACCTTCGTATGTCCAAGAGGCCGACGTTGACAAGCTCCTGTTGGATGCGGTACGATTCTTTGTAGTGATCGGAGCGTGGCTGATTTCCTTGGGTTAGGTGTTCAAGGACCCGACCAAGGGACTCGGGTGGCTTCACGATGCACCCTCTGCTGACGTTCACGCATATCGCGTCGCTAATGCCCTCATGTTTGCTCGAACTTCTGCTGCCACGAATGAGTGCGAGCTGTTTGAACTCAACGAGCGAAAAGGTATGCTGTGTTGGCTCGTCTACTTGACGATTACGATCTAGTCGCGGCGGTGAACGAAATGTTCCAGCAACAAAGCGACGCAATTGGATACGAAAAGACGGAGCAAGTGACAACGGTGACCAAGGCCATTGAAGCCCTGGTCCTCCGCATTTACGAGCGCTCGAAAGATATGACAGCAAATGGCTCCAAGGTCAAAGGCAAACCATTTAAAATCGTACCTACGCCTCCGCCGACGGAGACCACCGACGCGTGTTGCTAAGTAACATGAACAGCAACCTTTGCATATCAACGCTTGTGCTGTACATAGGCAACCTAAACACCCGCCATAGAGCCCTGCATAACACAACAGTTTGTTCGAGCCATAAAGCACTAAACCCGCGGCCAGCTTGGGTGCATCGGTGAGCGAAATGTACGACTCCATCATGTGAGTGGGTGTGGCAGTAGATGCCGCATATAGTGTTGAAGCACTGGATACAAGATGTCCACACAGCTTCGGAAAACACTAAGGCCGGGACAAGGCGATGTACATTAAACCGTTAGAATGGGGACGGTGCAGGAGTCTTTGGCCATGGCTCCACAAGTCCGTTATAGTAGTTAGATCCCAATATCCTTCTAGTACACACGCCGGTGTCAGGGAGTACGGCCTCCCCTCGTCGGTGTTTCAAGCGGATTGGGTCAGTGGGTTGTGAAAATCGGGAGATGTCGGTAGGTGAGGTGGCCATGCTTGAAATTGTCTTTGTACTGGAATTCCTGCATTCTGGGATGGTGCTCAACAATGCAAACCAAGCATGTACAAGGGTCCGCACCGTGCAATCAAAGCCAGCATGTGTATGAAGCTGCAAGACGAAATTTGAGTCGTTTGGCATTATATTAAGGAAGACACGTTAAAAGGTGTCATGAGACCGGCATAGCCTCGCGCGACTCGGGATCGATCGCAATCGAGTCGCTTTTATCGTCGTGCACGTTGGAACTTTCGCGCTGCTGGAATTCGATCGCTGTGTCGAGCAAAGTCACGACAAACTTATGACCTCGTGCCTGCGCCAAATCGCGCGGTGATAGACCGTCCTACGCACAATAGTTGCTTGTGCGGAAGAATGCCGTCCTACATTATTGCAAAGTGTCGGGTCCGCGCCGGCGTCGAGGAGCTGTTGCACCACTTTATGGCGGCCATCCATAGCTGCTATCGCGATCGGTGTGTAGCCACT
>JNBR01002826.1:26665-114020 GCA_002081595.1 Achlya hypogyna
CATGAAGACCTCAGACTTGGGCACAAGACAAACGTTTTTCGGCTGGTTGACATTGGCACCAGCATCGATAAGTAGCCGAACGACGGCATCATGGCCGAGCCCAGCAGACGTGAAAAGCGGCGTTCGTTCGTCCTAGAAACTTTTACGTTGCGGGCGACATAGGACACCATACCGCAGATGACAAGTCGATGGCAGCGCCAGCAGCCAAAAGCACACGAACTACGTCATCCTTGCCTTTTTGAGCCGCAATGAAAAGCGCCGTCTCTTTGGCCTAAATCGCTGTCACTTTCGGCTTCCGGCCCCATGAAATGAACGGACGTTGGACTGATGATCGATGTCGGCTCCAGCGTCGAGCAAGAGCTGAACTACCTCGGCGTGTCCATCCATGGCGGCAATGATCAATGGGGTGAGGCCTGTCTACGCCATATCGTGCAGTTCCTGACAAGACCTGAACGGCGAGAATACGTCTTTGGGCTGATTGACGTTCGCACCGGCCGCAATGAGGAGCTGGACGATTTCAATGTGACCGAAACCTGCCGACGTGAAGAGCGGTGTGCGCTCGTCCTGTGTCAAAGCTGTTTGTCGCCTTGAACCACAGTATCGCAATACCTCGAAGGGCATGTCGACGGTTGCTCCTGCATCAAGTAGGAGCCGGACAATGTCTTCGTGGCCCTTTTGTGCTGCGATGAAAAGAGGGGTTGAGCCATCCTATACGTCGTTGGCATCTCGAGCATGCGCAGCTCCACGAACATGCAGGCAGATATCGGTGTTGGCACCCGCTGCAATAAGCTGCTCCGCGACTACTTTGCGCCCCTTTTCGGCCGCAACGTACAGTGCCGTAGCACCCACCTACAGCCAGTTGAGTGCCAAGGAGTGCGCGTTGGAGCGAACGTTGGTGGTGTGGTTCACTTTAGCACCAGCAGCCAGCAATAGCTCAACAATCGAGTCGTGCCCATCCATGGCCGCGATCGTTAGAGGCGCAAAGCCACTCTATCAAGCAACATAAGACCATGAGGGATCAATGCTATGTACGTTTTTGGGCTGGTTGACGTCAGCCCCTGCAGCCAAGAGCAAGCGAACGACGGCTTCGCGGCCGAGGCCGGCTGAAGTAAAGAGCGGTGTCCGCTGATCCTAGGGGTGCAAGTATGTTGAAGACTTGCGTTGGCTTATTTTGGCGCTTACGTCAGAGGAAAGATCGACCGTGGCACCGGCGGCTAGTAATAGTTCCACGACATCGGCATGTCCTTTCTGGGCCGCGATGAACAGCGCTGTCTCGTGCGCCTGTCAAAACAGCATCGTGGGCGGCGGCAAGTTTGATGAACACATACATCTGTGGTGTGATCGACGTCTGCGCCTGCAGCCAAGAGAAGCTTCATGACGTCGTGACGATTATCCATGGCGGCAATTGTCAGGGGTGCAAATCCTGTCTATTGCAGACTTTACAACGTTGTGCCAAGTGGTACGAAGCTTACGTTGCGAGGCTGATTGACGTTTGCACCGGCAGCAATGAGCATGGCCACGACTGTCGTGTGCCCGAAGCCTGCTGATGTAAACAATGGCGTTCGCCCGTCCTAGTAGTTTGTGAGTCGTGGCACTAATTCAATGATATACGTCGCAGGGTGCGTCAACCACAGCACCGGCGTCGATGAGCCGACGTACAACTGCGTCGTGACCTTGTTGTGCGCTGATGAAGAGTGGCGTCGCCTCGTCCTACGAAGCGAGCGTCAGAATCGATTTCGTCCATCATTTTGACGTTGGCTCCTTGGTTAACATCGGCACCTGCCATAACCAGCATGTGCACGATTGCATCGAAGCCACCTTGGGCAGCAATGTACAGTGGTGTTCGCCCATTCTAGCCTCAATATTCAGTGAAGCCATTGAGGTCGATCGCGTACGTTCGTTCGAGCATTCACGTTGGCGTCGGCGTCCAAAAGTTGCTGCACCACGGTAGCGTAACCACCCATGGCTGCAATAGAGAGCGGAGCATATCCACTCTAATGGCACGAATGAATATGCTAGTGCAATCTCGAAGAGTAAACATCTTTAGCCTGGTTGACGTTGGCGCGTGCGTCGATCAATAGCTGCACTGTGGCGCTGTGACCATTGCCTGCCGATGTGAACAATGGTGTACGGCCATCCTAGTCATTGCGCTGAGGTCCAATCCACTCTTAGGATGCACACGTTCGAAGTTTGATCGATCATCGCGCCGGCTTCAAGAAGCGAGGCCACGACGTCTGTCCGTCCTTTCTGGGCAGCGATAAACAAGGGTGCAGCATTGTCCTACATCGGTGTCAAGACTGCTCGAAATATATGGCACCGACATTAGCGCATTGGTTGATGTTTGCACCAGAATCGATTAGTAGGCGTGCAACGTCGTCGTAGCCTTCTTGAGCAGCTGCGAAGAGAGAGGTTGCGCCTTGCTATTCTTCACTATCGTAAAGCTGCGCATGATGAAAACGAACCTTTGTCGCCCAGTTGACATCGACACCGGCGAGCAGCAGTTGCACCACCGCGTCGCCTTTGCCGTCGAAGGCACTTACAAAAAGCTGCGATCCCAGGTCCTAAGCGCGGCGGTAAGCAGATGCCAGAGCCATGAGCCATCGACTTGCACCTGCATGAGGCAAGTTTGGCACTGACTGGGTTTTCTCCGACGCTACTTCGATTTGCGCCATTGTGCCACTATACTTGGTTAAGGAAACAGGAGTGTACTCATCGGAGGGAATTTTTAATATTCGCACATTTATCGGCTCAACCATGTGCATGATGGTCAACAACAATGCACAGCATGAAGAACTCGACATTAGGTGGACCCTCTGCACATAAAGCGGCTACATGTACTGTAGATAGATTTCGCACCGTCATTTCCCGTGTTCTTTGACGACCATCACTGTCCGTTCGAAGCAGCCCGTCAATTGACAAATATGCCAATGCCAACTCATTTGCATGGAGCAAGAAGACACCAAATGCGACTGTACAAGGCGACGAAAAGCCTTCTCTGCACGTGTGCTGGGGCCACATCAAAGCACACTCAGGAGAGGCAGCGACAAAGATATTTTGCAATGGAGTTTGGACTGGTGCTATGTCTTGCGGCTTGGATCAATCGAAGCCTCTTCGTCACAAGCTGCGCGACTACTTCATTGACGGAGAAGATCTTTGCACATATTGTTCAGGCCTTGCGTAGTATTTTTACGAGCCTCATCGATGTTTTCGGGGCCTTTGAGCACAAATCTTCCAGTAAACTACAGTTTGGTAAGAGCTCTCCGCTGCTTGAAGCCGCAAGGACGAACAAAGCTGCGTGGAGCATCATGGTCTCTAGTTTCTTGGAAATCTCTCCAGTTGCGAGCGACAAGGAATTGGCGCCACTTCACCAGTCGGTTGGGTCAACAAAAAAGACTTGACAGCGAGGTCTCTAGGCGCAGCACCAGATCTGGAAGCTAGCGTTATCAGACAGCTTCTAGATCTGATGTGGATCGTTCGAATTTGCTGCAAATCACAAGCTCAATGGAGCGGGCCAGATCCACAACCGTCCACGGGTTGTTGGCCGTTCGTCCACTTCCGCTCCCATCATGACGATTCCTCGCATCCTCTGGAACATGGGCGCGGGGCTTCTTCGACATTCGGTGGCACGTCAACGGACCGGACTCCTCCTCCTCGACCGGCCTTCGGTGTGGAAGTCACGCATCGGCTTGATCGACACGGACTTGGCGGGGCGCATGAGCCCTGCGTCGTATCTCACGCAGATGGAGTCGGCGACGTGGTTCGCGGTCGGGTACCATGCAGTCCGTTGAGTAACCTATAACTTCGTGAACGGTGTAGGGCGTCCGGAATCCTTCACGAAATCGTGCGGAAGCGTTGGCTCTTCCTTGTCGTCGCCCAAGCGTTGCGGTACGAGCAGCCGCTGACGCCGCTGCGCCCCTTTCACGTGCAGTCGCGTATCGTGTTCTGGGACGACGCCTGGCTATACCTCCAGCACACATTCGTGTGCCCGGCTACCGGCTCGCCCTTCGCCGAGGCTGTCGTGCGCGTGACCATCCGTCGCGGCAAAACTACCGTGCCACCGGCAACCATGTACCAAACCGTTGCCAACGACACGGTACGGCGGTCCCAGTGAGCTAGAGCGAGAAAACTTATGCCCTAGACGCGTTCGTTTGACCCGCCGCCCATCCCCGAGGTAGTGCGAAGCTTCCTCGCGTGGGATGCATCATGCGCCAAGGGCATGCAAGCCTTCACTGCCCCTGCGCCGCCCGAGAACGCCACGTCGGTCAACTGGGCGTGGCAGGCTGCGCAGTAAGCATACTGCTACTTTCCTATGAGTGCATGCATCACAGGGCATTGTGGGCCTCCTAAACGCCAGCCAGTGCCTGCTGCTACTGGGCCGAATCAATAAAACTTGCGCAATGCTCGCCTTGTCCTATGCAACAGGGCTTTGGCGAAAGCGGTAACGCCCTACCGCTCATGCCCTGCAGTGCTACAAGCATTCTAGCTCTGGGCGGAAGATACCGCCGCAGCGTTCGCAAGGGCACCGTATTCATGGAACGATATGTAGTAGTATTGAAGCCACCGCCTAGAGCTTTTCCCAGGGCAGGTTGAACGAGCTTGTGATTGGCAGCTTGGGCGTCGGCTCGAGCGAGAACTCCTTCATGCTGATTGCCGACGAGGCGTCCCACGCAAGGTAGTCCCGAATGACGTCGGGCATTTGGGGCTGTGGGTACTCCTTTTCACCCGCCTGTCAAGGACCCATGAGCCACCAAGGCCCGACGACGGTGGGAGCGTACCTTCACGTCGAAAACAACGTCAAACATGTTGTGCGGGTGGACCGTGTCCCGGCCGTGGCGGAGTGTGATGCGGCTCAAGCCCTCAGCATAGAGCTTGCCACTCGCAGGGCACACAAAGCGTGCCTGGAGGTACACCCATGTATCATCCCAATAGATGGTTTGCGTATGCACTTCAATGGGGCGAAGAGGCGGAATCTGGTGGCGGTACCGAATGGCTTGGGAACCAATGAGGAAATACCAGCGCTTCGCGAGTACGCGGTGCAAGATGCCCGTGTGTCTACACCAAGCTAAGTCTCCTCGGATCGCCAAAGATGCAGGACGTACGCGACAGCATACCAAATAGCGAGCTCCATCTGCGTCAAGTACGACGCATTGTTCAGGTGGACGTTCAGGTCCGTGTCGATAAAGCCAATGCGCGTCTTCCAAATGGACGGCCGGTCCATGAGGCAGCCGGGCGCGGGCTTGTTGACGGAGCGCCGAACGACGCCCGAGAGCATGTTCCACATCACGCGGGGGATGGTCATCGTGTCGGTGGCAAGGAGCAAAAGGGCAAGTCGGCGGTCGCTTCCACGGATGGCCGCACGGCAACTGCAAGCGTGACACCGCCGTGTCGCCAGCCGCAACGCCGCGCCATTGGCCGCCCACTGTGGAGGTGCGGCAGCCGTGGGATCTTCTGGGTTGCGTAGACAGGCGGCGTATACGTCATGCAGCTCAGTCGCGGATTACGCAGAGAGGATGGGACTACGTCATCCAATCAATGGTGGCGAGACGACTCCACATGGTGGCCACAGAGGCCGGCTTCGTCAAACCTCTTTTAGGCTTCCTCATCGGGTGGCGCCCCGTTGGCCGGAGTTTACAGTAGAGGTGCCAACTGGAGGGAGGCAATGAATCTGGTGGACGCTGCGGTCGAACTAGAAGCTCGAGGGGCACAGGCGCATCTGTCTCTTGCGTGACTTCGTCTATCGCGACGAGGCGTCGCGATGCGCGAAGGTCCACACCTCTTTTGTGGTTGCATGGCCGGCGCTCAGATGCCTTCTTCAAGAACCACCGCCGCGCTCTTCGCTGCGAATGTGAGCAACCACCGGTCTCGTGAGGTGGGCAGCTCGGGCGTCAGTGGGTACAGTGGGACGCAGGTTAAGGATGCATCTTTGGCATCTCTGGGTGCCATCATTTGGCTTTTGGCATTCGACATTCGGCGTCGTGACGATTGTGTTAGGCTGGCGAAATACCGGTACAGTACCGATGAACGACAATCTTGCGCTGCCAACAGAAGTGTCCCGCGATCCTATGGCTTCGTCCTGTACGATCTGCGTGGAAGCACAACTGCGGTGAGGAGCCGTGGCTACCGAACGGACAAAGAAGGAGAACCATCGTCGACGGCAGATTTTGCTGACGTCACTACATGACGTGACGCACTGCCTCACGAACGAACTGCCGCAATGGCGCTGCGGACCTGTCGCCCATGTGCTGTACGACACTGTAGGTTGTCCAGAATACTGTGCTCGACGGCACGGCATGACTGAAGGGTCGCCGATTAAAAGCCTTAGGTTTTCAAGTTCGTTCATTTACTGTACTGGGTCTGTCGGTGGAATGTCAGCGTCTCGTGCTGTTTGGACAATACTGCCACTGGACTACTCGCGCTTATGTTCGTCAAAGCGACAGCCACGAGAGGCCCATAGCCACGTAGGAAGAAAGGTGTTGGTGGCGTAGCCAGTGGTTGAAATGTAGACTAACTATGAAGTCATATATACTTAGTATTTTTAATTGTTCGACAATATTGCCAAGTTGCAGACTTCAATATTGTGCGTTGCTGACAAGTCGTTCTCAGGCAAGGGTAGTTGAACCATGGAGATATTGTTCAAAGCTGCTTCTTGCGGTCGGGTCCGCTTTCGACCCAAACGCAACGAAAAAGCATTCACTTTTTCCCTTGACCAGTTGCATTCTGAAATTAGGTTGCATAGTTTGGCTATCGTCCAGCCGGGGCTACAAAGGATTGTAGAATGTTGACTAGCTAGATCTGCGAACGCACCACTATCCTACTGAGCAGCTTAATGATGCTTAGGTCTGCCTGAGTCATTCGACGCGTAATGTCTTGCGCCACTTTTACGAGTCAACAAGGACGCTCTATATTGGTTCGTGATGAGCGAAATGCCAAACCGAAGGTAAAGGGTCAACTATAGAAATATAAGTCACATGTGATTTTCTCTTGCCGCAGCCAAGGTACATTCATACCGTCAGGTCGGTGCTTCTCGCAAAACGTTAAAACCGAGTTTGGCGGGGAACTTCTAGCTTGATGTACCCAGTGCAGACCCGAAGTATCCGTTCTGCTCAGGCAATGATTGATGCGGGCGGGATTGGAGATCATAGAGCTCTCTGAGAGCTCAGCCTTGAGAGCCGTTTTATCTTGGAGAGCTGAGAGATTGCATATATATACGTGTATAGTAGGTGAGAGCTCATGGCAATATAATACACGTGAACAATTTTAAGCATGAGTTATGCACAGATGACAACGGTGGCCGCCAGGCGAGGGGGGTCTTGGATGCATCTCTTGCCCATGAGTTGCTACTCTCTAACCTACACTCAGTCGCGCACGTCCAAGTCACCAGCTGCCTCAGCAACGTCAGTAGGTCCATCTCATAAGTGCGGCGATGTTCTCCTTCGCGGCCTGCCACTCGCTGAGGTGCTCTCGATCTTGAGCTTGATGCGGCCATCCGTGTGATTCCCCGGGCAAGGTACACATGCCAATGTGAAGTATTGTATGCTAAAGGTTGGGTGTCGTGTACTGAATCGTCACCGATGTTAAGAAGCTCGAGCATTCGACCCGCTGCTGTGTTGCATATCTTTAGAAGAAAAACTAACAAGCAACCACGGCTCAGACTAGTTAACATTTAATCACTCCAAAAAATTCTCCACATCAAATGGTCTTCCGAGTATACAGCATACCGACAGGATCCGCATTCTCAAAACCGAGATATATCTATCCTCTTGGTTGGACAAGCAAATGTCGGTCGTGACGCAGTAGATGAGGCACTTGTGAAGGAGGCGGTCCATTCGCAAGCCGGGATGTTCGTCGCAGAGCTCGAACGTGCGCATCATACCGTAGACGGGCACGGCAGCTTGCACACGTAACGAATCGAGCTGAGGAACGCGATATGATTAGCCAGTCCCTCGTCGCTCCCAGTCGTTTGAATAATGGAAAAATGACTCGTAGCTTGGCGGTGAGCTTGCCCGCTTTGCGCTTGTTGACCGCCGTCATGGTTTGGTCTCGACCGGCTCGATGAAAAACTGTGTCGGCTTTTGCTGCGTGAGAAGCGATATTGACATGATGCGGGGAATCTAACAGGAAGATACAATTCGAGGTATTCGTTCGTTGGGCCAGGCATTTCAGTGTCCAGTGGAACTCGTTTAGTATAAATGAAAGGCCGATAAAGGCGCGTTCACTGTCAAGGTTGAGGGAAACGGAACAAGGACAGCCACTGCCTGCCCCATTCGTCCAATGGCCCGGACGGGCCGTCTTATGACTACTAAGCTGGACCGTTGTGGGCGAAAGCTCATGTTGTCAAAATTTAACACTGGTGTTGGGAACAATAATATGGGATGATCATTACTTTGTGAACAGTCCCATTTCTTCTCTTACGTGTTCATGACGGAGGACGTGCTGTAGAGATGGATCAAGTTTGGAAAATCTGGCACCAGCCAGCAAATTGTCGTACCTCGTTGAGGGCGAGCTGATCCGTAAATCCTTCGGTGTTTAAATCGAGTCGTTGGTCGCGGGCTTGATGTCGAATGTACCGGTCTTCTAGCTTTCTCGATTACAGCACTTCTCCCAATTTTGTTCACAAGCAATGCCAATGCCAAGTATCGTCGACAATGCTTCAGGCGATACAGAGCCGTATATCGCAACCTCTCGCCACCGTGTGGGTCGCCCCAACAAGTTTAGGGATTTAGGTGTTCAGGAACAAGGCTGAGTCCGAGCCGCCTAAGTGCAGCAGCACGAGCGATGACATAGTTTCCCTAGAGACGCGGTGTCGACCTTCGGACGGACCTGACCAGCGCATGTGGCATTTCAGTAGTGATTCATGCAAGAAACAAGAAACCAAGGACTCTGGCAGCGGTTTTGTGAATAACACCAACTAACTTCATTGCTTATGATTATTAATATTAATAGTCATGTTATGCGACGCAACACGTGGCTCTGGTTTTGTAGTAACACATGTAAACTACGCTCCACCCAAAGCTAACCTGACAAAGCCTGTGCACTTCCGAGCCAAACGCTGGGTAAAACAACCCGAGGCAACTGAAGTTGTCTCTTTGTTTAGAGTATATAGTAGCATTTTAACCAATCTAACATATCGATTCTTCTATTGGGTGAAATATGACCAATCACGGCACGCAGTATATTCAATTGAAGTCCATCGATGACAACCGCGCGCCGATCGTTCAATTGACTACGGCTTCGAAGGTCGCTACGTTCAGCTGCAAATGTCACCAACCAGTTGTCAGCAATCTTTCGAGTTGTCGTATTAAACTTCATTGGCAATAAAAATCCCTAAAGAGCTTCAGGTTTGTATTTAAATAATTAGGCGGCAGCAATGAAAGAACATCAAATTAAAGATTAACCATTCCTCACCGTGTGAGAGGCATCGTTGACGCAACTGATATCACGTCGGAGATAGCTTCGTTAGCTGCATAACAAAAAACTTCCACCTCAGCAGCCCCTCATCAAATTGGGAGCACCAAGATCAAAGACGACGACACAACGAACCCTCGTAGATTTGTTGCGTTAAGGGCTGGCGAGAAGGTAGCGCAATACGCTCGGTATCACAACCCCACCTCTCTTCGTTAAGTACCCATGCTCACTTTGCTTACCACCACAACGGAATCAAGGAACATAGTTCCTGCTATGGAACCCCTCGAAGAACCTTACGTCAAACAAAAATGGGTGCCAGTAGTTGCGAGGATCACGAATTGCCTCAACGCCCCACGACCGACCCTCCTGGACCAAGCTTTCTGAGATCGAGAGCTGACACGAAGCCAGCAACATTTTTCGACGGTATCCTACCAAATCAGACCTAACAATGCGTCTCCACCACGTCGTCGTTCGTACCCATCAACGTTTTATCACCTTCTGCTACGAATATGAACCGTGGATTGGCTAATAATCGGGTATTTTGGACTGAAAGCTTCCCGCCATCGCGGCCCGAGTGGGACATGGCGGTGATATGCGGTCGCCAAATTGGCGTACCACCGCAGGAATGTTCAAAGTGCCTGGGGCCACAAGAACATTCGCGCCATCGCCAGCCACACGAACGTTCGAGTCACTGGATTTCCAAGGCCTTTTGGCGATCTTTTTAGGCGCGTTAAAAGATCGTAAATCTCGTGACATTTTTGCGTCACCGGGCAGTTGACCCGAAAGAATAACCCTAAACCCGACTGACGGAACGGTCTGTTTTCTCGCTCGCTGCTTGACCACAGTTTACTTCCCCCACTTTGCAAGTTGCTATGCATCGCCTACTCACCAGTTCCATTGCGTTGTTCGTTCTTGCCTCTGCGGTGGTCGCAGCGTCCAACGTGACCTGCGAGCCTTCTCAGTACCTCGACCCAACGTCCAACGCATGTATTGACTATGCCAGCCGCGGGGCCAAGGCGGGCGCCGTTCTCGATGGCACTATTGATTCTGGCAACACTGCGTGGATGCTTGTGTCCAGTGCGCTCGTCATGATCATGACACCTGGTGTCGCCTTCTTCTACGCTGGCCTAGCGGGCGAAGAGATGGCGTCCAACACGATGATGATGAGTTTCATGAGCATGGCTGTGGTCTCGATCCAGTTTTGGATCTTTGGGTACTCAGCCGCCTTCAGTGCCGATGGTGTCTTTAGCTGGGCCTTCTACAACCACGTGGGCAAAGAACCAAGTGGTGCATACGGCAACCACACTC
Organism: Achlya hypogyna; assembly: GCA_002081595.1. Lineage (NCBI taxonomy): Eukaryota > Oomycota > Saprolegniomycetes > Saprolegniales > Achlyaceae > Achlya > Achlya hypogyna. The sequence goes on from JNBR01002826.1 coordinate 37,379, forward strand.
CACATGTTCTTTACGCGTTCTTCCAAACTCAATTTGCCATGGTGACACCCGCACTTCTCTCAGGAGGGGTCGTCGGCCGCATGAAGTTCGGTTCGTATCTCCTGTTCATCGTGCTCTGGACAACGTTCGTCTATGACCCTCTCGCCCATTGGATGTGGTCTCTCCATCTCGACGAGTCGTGGGTCGCTACTGCGTTTGGATGGGAAGGCAAGATGGGGGCGCTGGACTTCGCTGGCGGCACCGTAATCCACATCTCAAGCGGCTTTGGGGCGCTCGCTGCGGCACTTGTCGTCGGCCGCCGGTACAACCATGCCGACCCGGTTCAGCCTCACAACGTCCCCCTCGTCATGATCGGCACCACGCTCCTCTGGTTTGGCTGGTTTGGCTTCAACGCTGGCTCGCAGGGTGCTGCGGATGGCATCGCGGCACTCGCTGCCATCAACACGCATCTCGCACCATGTGCTGGTTTTTTGACATGGACAGCGCTCGAGTTTGCATTTTACAAAAAGTTCGATCCGTGCGGAGCTGCTAGTGGGGCTGTTGCCGGCCTCGTTTCGGTCACGCCCGGTTGTGGCTACGTATTGCCATGGGCTGCCGTTATCTTTGGCGTCGTTGGTGCTGTCACTGGATTTTTCGCCGTGCGCATGAAGAACTCGATGCGCTACGACGACACTCTCGACTCGTTTGCAATCCACGGCTGCGCTGGTGTTATGGGCGGCCTCCTTACGGGCCTTTTTGCCAACCCCGACGTAAACCCCAACATTGTCGGCGGCGCTTTTTACGGTAACGGGATGCAGTTTGTGTACCAACTGGTTGCCCAGAGCGTCTCAGCTGCCTACTCCTTCATCGTCACCATTCTAATCCTGCTCGTGCTCAAGCACACGATCGGTCTCCGCGTCTCGGAAGAGAAAGAAATGAATGGCATGGATGTCACGTACCATGGCGGTCTCGCCTATGGCTACGGGGCAAAAAATGGTTCGCCCGCCGATGGAAGTGCGCCACCCCGCGGTGATTTTGGCGCGGTTTCGACCCCGTCTTCCACTGAAGGCAAGGACATGGCCCACACACACGCTTAAGAGGCATACGTTTATATATATCTAGTGTGAATGAATGGATGGGCCAACCAGTCAGTCGGATTGTGGTGGCATTTTGCCCCCTCTTTTTGGACGGAGCATTTTTTATTGGGAATACGAACACGAGGCATACGTGCAGCTTGATTTTTGTGGGAGAGCTCATTTAAAGAGGGAACAAAAGTCGAATGCAACATTGGTTGCCACAGAAGAACTGCTATAAAATGCATATTGACTATACAATGTTGAAGGTAAAAATAGTGATCCCTGTGTGCCAAGCAGGACTTTACAGCTAAGTTTGATTTTCTCTTTTGTTTTTATTTGCTTCTTTCTGTTGGGCATCTTTGATAAGACACGACGAATTTTTTTGCTTTCATGCAGACCAAGCGCCGTTGGTGCAGACGCCTCGGGACAGGCACATTGATCGCGACGAGGACTTTTGTGGGTGGTGTCGCCGCCACTCACTTTGGCTGCATTCATGCAATGCCTCCCAGTCGTCTCAGTATACGCCACGCATCGCCCAACGAATATGGTTTGTCTGTCACTGCCATGATGAAATAATATTCTGTAATCATTTTTGAGCCCATCCGGGAGGGAAAGCATGTCTAGCCGAGTCTTTCAAAATCGCGAGCACAAATAATGGAACTTGGGCGGTAGCGAGCATCAAGCAAAAAGAGTGCTTTTGTGAAAGGGTCGTAATCGACCCAAAAAGGAAACCGCATACTTATCGTGTCAGTTCGTTTTAGCTGCGCTGATGTCGCTACAAACTCTAGAGTTATAACGACTCTCGCTGTCGATTGTATAGCTGATGCTGCAGCCGTCAGAGGTCTTCATTAGCGCGTCGAGGTCGGCACAGGCACTCCTGGCAAATTCGAGTCGCCAAATCAGTAAAACGGAGTTAGCGCTCAAGATGTACAAACAAGTTAGGACTGTAATTGTTTCATGGCGCACACTTTCTATAGGGAACACGAAAGCACCACAAGATTCGGTTCGACATATTCTAGTCATTCAAGAAGCTGTCAATCATCTGTAACTGTTTTGTGTTCTATCATTTGCATGTACTAGATATTGAAAAGACTCACTCGAACATCAACGCACAAGTAGTAGAATGTACAAAATTGGTATCCACTCCATCTGCAAAACCGTTCATATATGCACGCAGCTTCTGACATAGCCAGATGGACTTGATTTTGCTCGTCAACACAATTAACTCTGCTCGTGGTTGTTCAGGGGTGTTGCTCACCAAAGTACATCATTTTGCCATTAGCTGACATGTGGCGCATTGGAGACGAGTATGTTTGTGTTAGCCAAAGGCATTGAATGTATGGGGTGACTTGTCAAAATTACCACAGCACCAGTTAACGCACACAACCAATCACTTTGAGAAAGCTGCGGGCATTGGTAGGCGGGGGGCTCTACTCGGTCTTCTGTGCTTCATCGTTGGCCCACGGGCGGGCCAAGAGGGTATGCAATGTCGCAATGTGAACCCTATCTACATCGCTCAATGCTTGGGCGGATTTTGCTTTGAAGATTGTAAAGCAACGGTCAGCGAGGGATTCAAATACCCGGCGATGTCGATCGAGGCGGTCGCGCAGAGGCTCAAGGAGTGGAAGTAGCAGTGAGTAAGTGGCGTCAACGGTATATGGAAGAGCGGCCAACCACTGGTCGAAGAATGGCGCGATGGCTGCCGGCTGCAGCTCGTTGACAGCTTCGAGAGTTAGGCGAATGCCCGGCGACACCGTCATGTAATTGTATGGGTAGGTACACCACAGCCGCTCGGCCAGGATATCACCGGCAATGAGCGTGAGAAACTGGGAGAAGGCCTGGCGTGTTGCGGGCAGAATGGTCGTCGGCTGCAACTTGGCGTATTGGCGAATCCCTGGTACAAGCGCAAGTCCCCATATGTCGTATGCGTCACAAAGCAATTTCACATCGAGGCGTGAGGGCACGGCGGCATTGGCAATGAACAAAAGACCGACGATAGTACCATCGGTGAACTCGTGCGGGGCTGTGCGGGGCGTGGTCTTGACATGCTCCAATGCCGCAAAGACAACTTCCACGTAAGGGTTTAGCGGTAGCAAAGGCGCTACGGCCATCGTTTGAAATATGGCGGGAAGAAGCACGACAAGGGGGTCAAGTGCATCACCATAGCGTTTGATCATTGCCACAATGGTCGATGCCGTTGGAGAAGTAAAGGCGCCAACGTTGGCAGCCAAACTAGTCGGTAGCCGAGGGCTGAGCCAGTTGGCCGTCAAGAGCAAAGGTCGTTGAGTTGCAAAGTATTGCACAAGCAAGAGACTACCCTTGAGGTAACTTGCAGCGTGGATGCGTCGTGGGCGTGGAACAAGGTCTTCAAAAGCATCGTGAGTCGCATACCAGCAGATCTCAATGCATTCGCACATGTACGATTGGCGCAGAGGTGGGCATACGGAGGCGTCATCGACGCCGGCAAGACTAGTGAGGAGCAGCATCGCAGCGCCGGGGTTGACATGACACCAACGCCGGAGCAGTCCCACGAGGCCTGGCAGGAGTCGCTCCCAGCCGTGTTGTTCGAGTACCAAATGTACCCACGCACCAATAGCCTGTAGTGGAAGGTCTTTTTTGACGGACAGAGCATCTCGGAGAAAGGTGACGACGAGATTGACGTCGTCAAGCGCGTCAAGGCAGCGCCCCATTGCTGCTAGCACAGATGCGGGTCCCTCCGTTCGCTTCCTTTTAGCAATGACTCCTTTGGTCCGGTTACGCCGGGAGGCGTTAATAGTATCGTCACGTCCACCAAAGAGCGACATCGTGGCTGCTGCAAAGACTCGTATATTCTCAAGTCCAAGCAGCGAAGCATTGCTAGGGTTGGAAATGGCTGTTTCCAAGATTTCAAGGGCAGCGTGGACCCCCACCAGACTGACACGGTGTCGGCGCGGCCAGAATAGAAGAGCGCGATGAGGGCACTCGGTGCTGTCGCCGACAAACCCTTCCGCGGGTTTGCCAAGCAGAGCGGCAAGAACAGCCGTCGGGACGGAGCATTGCGGGTGAGCCACCGCGGACGTAACCTCGTGAGCCGTGGTGCGCAGATGCTTGAGGTAGACGATGGCCACGTCGTACACCTTGGTGCGTAGCAGAGCTTCGACGAGAGCGGCATCCATGCCTCGCAGGTGTTCAAATGCCACGGGATCTTCGTAGGCGCTGTCAAGGGCTCGAGCAACACGTTCGCAGGTATGCGAGGGTCCGTTGGCGAGCGAAACGAAGGCGGTGTGCACGGCATCTAGCATCGGCTCAAGAGGACGATTGCACACAATCGGGTACACAAGAGCTAAACGACAGCCCGGCATCAGGCACCCCCATGTGAGGTTTTCATAATTGCGCGCGGCGGTAAAGCGAAGAGTGTTGTCGCCGAGATTCCGATGATTGGTGTCCTTGACGACCGAAATTGGGATGTAAAGGGCACCAAAAGCATTCGAACCGTTGACCTCAATACCAGGGACGAAGTGCTTGTCATTGCCGCTGACGTCCGTCGCGAAGTACGGTAGCCCGACATCAAGGACTGCACCAGGCGAGAGAGATTTCGTCACGATGGGCAGAATGGTGTCGCGCATGACCGCTTGCCACGCACTGGCATTGATCAACGTTAACTCATGCGGCTCAAACGTGACGCAGTGGAGCTCGAAAAGGTGACATGCCAGTGGCTCGGGCAATCGGCACGAGATGTCGACGCCACGAAGTAGCAGGCGCGGCAGTGCCGTCACCGGCTCGCAGCCCTCATACTTGGCCCGGCTTCGTTGCTCAAGCAGGGCAATGGCGGCATCGTACGGTGTTGCGTAAACTTGGCGGAGCATCGACAGTGAGCATATAGTTCAAGTGTTTTGTACCAAGGAAGTCAAATTTCGTCCGTCGAATCATAGTCTTGGCCAGCGCGATGACACCCAGAACTTAACTGAATAGCATCCAGTAAAGTTCATTCATATTCCATACGGTGTGCCAATATCTACAAACCTCTGATAAGTTATAAATGAACGGACTTTGCCATTCAATCAGCCTCGTCCAAAATAGTAATAACGTTACTTGCATATTCATGGCTGTATGCACTGGTACGTAGAACTGGCGCCGATTGATACATCTACTCAATAACATACCGTAGCTACCGAGTCCAATAGAACACCATTGATCGAACTGGCGAGTTTGGACAGCATGTGGCCGTCCAAACTTCAACACGTGCAATCAGTGAGAGTATAACTGTTTGAAGAAGAGACGCTTTGCTAAAACACTTTCACAACAATTGAATGGTGAACAAATGCATACCTTTTTAGAATGTTTCTCAGAGAAAGATCGTGCAAATCATAGGAATCCAGTGAGGCATCCTGAGCAGTGTCAGGCTGAAATGGAACGGGATTAAACCAGCCAAAAGATCGCACTTCATAAAGTCTTTATTTATATATTGTCTCAGAGGAAATGCCTTCCTAAGCGTCGCACAGCCAACCAATGACGTCGCATTGCGTGGGTCACCCAAACCCCAACGTCGGGTCGTCCAAGTTCCGAGCCAAAGACTGATGCAGGAAGGACACCGAAGCCGCTTGAGCGTCGAAGGCTTCTTGTTGCAGCCCTTCGTGCTGGAGCGAATGCTCGTGGCCATGCTTTGCAGCTTCAATACGACATGAGTAAGAATTGTACAAGTGGTTAGTGCTTGAAGTTAGATTTGAATCTGCAATTTTAATGAAACCGTTCTTTTGGCGAGAGACTGCAAGTTTATCATATTTCGGAGGTATCTACTTTTAGGCGCCCAGATTCTTGGACCGCCACACGGTGAATTAAAATGCTGTCCAATTGGACTGCATGTACTGTGGGACCACGATGACGGCGGCTGTGGGGCGAGCTGTCGAGGCATCACCAATGCCAACATAATTGAACCACCACTGGTCGTTCAATAAGCTGATCATGGTTCTTAGGCTTCGATTTTGTGAATGGCCATTAATGCAGGCTGTTATGTATGATTTGATTACACTGTTGCTACGATAATTTCCCAGTATGTCAATGATATCGTTACTGTAAATACACTGCACGACAAAAACATACGCACACCTAGACTTTTTCGTGTAACCATCTTCCGCTCTCATGCTTTCAATGCTAGTTAGATATGATGTGTCAATTTCCATACTCTATCGAATGTACTCGTTGTTGTTGTCAATTTCATGCCCCTTAATGGGAGCACCATTAAGGGATGACAGGGTATACTTTGTCACTGCTACTTTTCAGACTTTTGAATGAGAGCGCATTAAGGGGCATGAAATCGACAACAACAACGAGTACATATCTAACTAGCATTAAAAGCATGAGTGCGGAAGATGGTCACTCGAAAAAGTCTAGGTTGCGTATGTTTTTGTCGTGCAGTGTACACTTCGCTATATGATACTGTACCTTATTATTTTCAGAGGGAGTTGTTGGCCGGGATTTGGGGTGAGACTGTGTCAAATATCATCGGAAGTCGGAATGTCCTCGAAAGAGTACACGGTACACTGAGTGCCCCCAGCGTCGAGAAAGAGGTCGCAAACTGACTCGATGAACGCGGCCGACCCAGAGACGAACATGTGTCTCTCCGATATGTCGGGAGCGACGGCTTGCAGCCTTTGCTTTGTAATTTGTGCCTCAGCTACGACACGACACCGATGCCACTCCAACTCGCAAAAGTATGCGATCGGCTCATCCGCAATTTGAAGCCACACAATGTCTCCGGGGTATTTGTCTTGAACGGCATAAAGGCCCTTGGTCATTGCAACGAATGGAGCCCCATCGACGCCTTGGCTGACGAAGAGAAGCTTGGGTGCGATGAATTCGGGCGTATCGGTCTCCAGGTGTATTCCTGACGTGATCCAGCACACGTGCACCACATCTTCCTGGCGGCGGTCGCAGAGCCAGTTTGAAACTTTGTCGCGGCGTTGAACGCAGATCTCGATTTTGCCGTTGGTATTCTCGCAGATGCTCGTCAGCGGAAATGCACGACGAATGCCGTCACCTTCCGCGTCTGGTATGGCCAATTGCAGCAAGACGGCGTCGCCCGGGTGATACCTCAACGGATGATTCACGAACAGGACAATGCGGGTTATGTCGCAAGCGATCGCCTCAGTAGCTACGACGTTGGCGCACAGACTAGACTTGATGGGCCTCGGTGACGCTTGGAGAATTACTGGCAGCATGATGTAGTAGTACAGGCAGTACGCATTCAGGAAGGCGTTGTGGGCGTCCGTCGACCAATCGGTGCCACTCACCACAAAGAGCGTCTGGAGCAGCGTGTTGCCTAGCACAACGTAGTCGTCGTTTGTCGCGCCATATTTGGCGTGGTGTAGTGCGAGCTGCTGAATGTTGAACGTGCTGTGGTCTGTGCGCGTGGCCGTCGCGAGGGCGCCGATTAGAGCCGTAAGGACACGGCCTTGCAGCGTCATGGACGATCGAAAGAGTCGCCGAATGGACGGCTTCGCCGCAAAGAGTAGCGAATAAAAGGTAGTGTAGAAGAACTTGGTCGGCGTTATGTGGTCTCGCGGACAAAAAGCTGACGTTCCCCGTACCACAGCGGCCCAAACCGCCATCATGCACTGTTCATCCTCGATGGTGACGATTGGGCGCTTGGCGGGCAATCCCATGTGGGCCTCTAGTTGGACAAGGTATCGCGCCTTGATGCCGACGGAGCCGTTTGAGTACGTGCAGACCATTGTGCCTCCATCGATTGACGCCGAACCACCCATGAGAACTTCCTCCAAAAACCCTTTGCGTATAAAATTTCATTCCGTCAAACATGAAACGATAAAAGTTTGATTGCATAACTTCGAGTAACAATCCAGCGTGACGAACTAACTGATGCACATTAAATACATAAAATTGAGGTCGTAGATTTCTGGTCGTCTCTACGAATAGACCATTAAACAGCTACACTTTTAATCGGAACTACTAGCATAAAAAGTCTAGTAGGATGCTTTTGACCGAGGCGTGGCGCGCCGAAGATCTTTTGACCGAGGCGTGGCGCGCCGAAGATATCAAGGCGATATCCCGGGGCCCAGCCGCGACGCACAATTTTGTAGGTCCATTTGAGGACGTGAGCTACTTGAATGGCCCCCGCGTCAAGAATCCACGTGTTGAGTGACGCATATCGAAGCGACTGAATTAATTCTGCACAGGCTGGAGGTGTCATTATCGCAACGTTCAATTTCTCGTGGGTTTAGCGTGAACCGACGCCGTAGTTCCCACTCTCATGAGCTTCAACAAGGTCATGGGGAAACAAACAGAAGTGCTGTCATATGCGCAAATAAAGAAGCCCAAGCGATGCGTTAGATGTTTCCGTGCTCGCACTACTGGCTCGGATTATTGTTGAAAATTGCGCATTTTTATTGCTCTGGATAATGCAAAGGTAGATTGTCATGTCCGCCACCATACTTCAATTTCTGTGGAGTTTCCTTGAAGCCTACTAGTACATATGACCAAGGTATCAATGTATTGCACAACAAACTTTGAGACGCCCCTTGGCTGACAGCGACACACTGCGAGCTCACGATATGCATCCAGGCAACTTCATAAGGTTCTTCGAATGGTAAACTTTATGTTCTCGTTCGATATTAGAGCTCGCCCTAGGTACCCGAACGTCCATTTGATCATTGGTTGATACCAGATGATGTGGTGGGCGCGAATGCGCAGTCGCCTTCGCGCGGATCAAGACTATGGCTCGCTGCCCATGGCTTCACCATTCCTTGCGACGATTGGTTCTCACGACAGCGCTGAAGAACGCGATGAATGTGATGCGTTGGGGCCAAGCATCAACCGCAATGCGACCATGGTGCAGCTTCTCGAACGTGGACACATTGTCAAGGTGTTTGAGCGTCTTTCGACGAATACATACACATCCGAAGACCTCCATGCGATTTCTGTACGTACCTATACCTCATGCATGGAAACCGCAAGTGCGCGTTCAGGGGAACAACACAGTGCTGTCCAAAGCGTGCGAGATGGGTCTTCTTGAGATGACGAAACTAATCTTGGAGACGACAACTTACACGAAAATCCCTGAGGTACCTCAGGCGTCTACATGTGACCCGAAACGAGGACACATCGTAGTACAAAGTGCGGCCGCTTGAATGCGCTGTGTGTGCCAACCAAGTTGCGATTACCAGGTTGCTTCTTGACACCATTCCTGACATTGACGTTGCCACCAATTTCAATGTTTGTCGACAAAACTTGACACACTTTCAAAACGCGCGTAGAACGGCAATACGGCACTGCACTGTGCTGCTCGACGCGGACATACCGACGTGCTTGCAATGCTTCTCCAAGTAGCTCCCAATATCGACCTTACCAACGAGGTTGTTTCTTCCCGCTTCCGGCTGTCTGATACCTTTCCCAAAAGGATGGACTCTCTCCATTGCACGAAGCCGTGGCTGGCTGTCGACGAAAGTGCGTCGAACTTCTCATCTCAGTTGGCGCCAACGTAAATTCTCAGACCAAGGTCTCGATAGTGTTCCTTTGCCAACCTTAAAGCTTTGGTTAGACAATGGCAACGCCACTGCACACAGCCATAGACGCCGTTGGACAGGAGAGCGAAGCAAGCATGCTACGCGTGGTAGACTTGCTCCTCTGTGCAAACGCTTCGATCGATATTCCGAATCAAGTACAATTACCAGCACCTGTGCTAGACCTCACGATATCGTTAGGATGGAATCACGGCCCTCGATTACGCCAGAACGCGTCGCATCCTCCAGATCCTCAAGCGCGAAGCCACCACCCGGGCGTCGTTCCCAGAGCATATCTTGGTCCGCAATGGCCGCGGCCACCAAGTGGGCACGTGGATTGCACAATTTTTTGAAGATGCCTTCGAGTATCATATTTGGAACGGTGGCCTAGCGCCGCTGCGGGTCAAAGTCTTTCCAGATGCCGGCTACTCCCAGTACCAGATCGTGGGTCAAGCTCGAGACGAAACCGAGTCTTTCCAGATTGTGGGGCACTGGATCGGAGACCGCATCACCCTAACGAAGGTTTTCCCAAAGCGCACGGTGACGTTTGAAGGTGTCATCAACGTCGCGACGGGGGCGTGGATGGGCCTTCGCGCGTCGACGCCTATGCAGTGCTGCGTCACGTTGTGGCCATGCATCGTATGCACCACCGTCAAAGTACCGAACGAAGGCGCTGCCTGTTTGTCGTGTCTTAAGCAAGACAACGACAGCAGTCTCGAGGACATCACCCACGCAGCAGTACAAGCCCAACGCGCCGTGATCCAAGCCGCCGCGGATAAAATCACTGCTGCACTTAGCAAGAGAGAATCGGTGCGACGTCGTCTTTTAGCTGAACGCAACTCTAACACAACGTAGGACGGCCAAACGGTCGTGATGCACGCTGCCAAGTTTGGCCGCTTCGGCATCCTTCAGCGGCTGCTTCCATATTGCTCTGTGGCACTCCTACAAACAAAGGATAACGTAGGGATCCCTCGACAGGAGCTTCGTTGTCAACGTCACTATCTACGTCTAGGAAGGTCAAACAGTGCTGGACTTGGCCATTGCCAACACATTCTTGTGCGTAAAGAAAGCTCCATCCGACGCCAACGGTGACCTTCTCAACATTGTCAACGAGCTTTGTCATCGGGGTAACATGACGATCGACCCGTCTTCAATCGTACAGCGAACGCACGAATCACGGAAGTTATTAACTTCGGTCGTAGCCCCTCAGACAGGCCAACGGCGACCTTCGGGTGCAGTGCTGCGGAGACATGCAGCCCCAAGGCGCGGGTCATAATGACGCCTTGGCCGCGATCGCCTCCGAGAAAAAGTGGGCCGAGCTTCTCACCGTCTTGCAGTCGGTTCCTGCGGATCAAAAAATGGTCGACGACAGCTGCGCCAGCGTTTGCCGTCTTCACACGCATTCGTCACCAACCATTCACGTAGGGGAAGAGAGTGCTGCAGCTTGTCTGCGAGAACGGGCGCGATGAGATCCTGGGCATCTTGCTGACGCAACCCACGCTCAACGTTGATGTTGCTTTGCCCGAGGTACGCGCTTTCTTCTTGTGCTGGTCGACCGACGTGACCAGGACGAAATAATGCTGTACACGGCCGCAAAACACGGCCGCACCAAATGCGTCAAGCTGCTATTACTTGCCGGGGCAGACCCCATGTTCGACGTAAGTCAAAACAAACGTTAAGTGGTGCCGCAATGAGCGTAGGAGTCTTTCTGGAACGAATCTGCCAAGTGGCCATACCCTGGCTGCAAGCACCTTATCGCTGCCAAGCGCGAGCTTCGAAATGTTTTACCATTGTACTATATTGCCAACGTCCCCAACTCGAGCACCGCTGATGCCTACGCTGAGGTCCAACCGTTGTCGCGATAAATGTCACCGTGCCTTAGGCCAAGCACACGCCGCTGCACGCCGCTGTGACCAATCGACAGTTGCCGAAGGTTGTTTTACGCCTTACCGGCCGATCGAACGTCGACATTGATGCTAAGGACGCGGTATGTGGTAACCCTATTTTGATGTATCCCCACCATTCGACAGGCTGGTAAAACCGCGCTCATGTACGCTGCGGAAATGGGTCAAGCCAAGACGGTGGATATTCTCCTCGATCAGCACGCCAAAGTCGACACGAAGAATGACGTGAGATTTCTTGGCGGTCATGACACACACTCACTTGGCGCCTTAGCACGAATACACTGCGCTGTCCCTCGCTACCTTGAACGGCCACACGGCAATCGTCAAGACTCTGTTGGAGCATTTTGCTGACATTGACGTCATTCACTCGGTGCGTTGTCCGCAGTCCTTTTGTGCCCATTTTTGAAAGGATGGGAAATCGCTCCTTGACACACTCGAGGCCAAAATACGCACGGCCAAAAAGGACAAAGACGCGTTGCAGCAGATTCATGCGATGCTGCTCGACGAGGATCAAGTCCGCGGCACGCCGGAGTACTTGGCGCTACTTTCGGCCAAGCTGGTGTCCATTCCGACGGAGGACGCCTTCGGGAAGCACGGCTTCGCCAAAGCCATCAACTGTTCGCCTGCCCTCGGCCGTATGTTCCTCAACGACTGCGTCCAACTCAATCGACACGATATCACCTTTCATCAGGTACGCATTACAACTTTATTGCGATGGTGATCGTTGCTCACAAATGGGTGGCGTAGCTCGAACACGTGTACGGCAAAGAGGTCAAGAAGAGTGCTCTTAATGCAATCCTCCACCTGCGTACAGCCAATCCAGAGCTACTCGTCGAGGCCAAAACCGAGTGCCTCGAGCATGTGGTCATGGTGCGCTTGCTTCAGATCAAGTGGGAGCTCTTTGGTGAGCGCAAGTACATCGAACAGCTTCTCATGAATCTGCTTTTGCTGATCACGATGACCACATCATCACTCATGTTTGACGAATCGAGTGTCGCGGCCAACACTATCCCGATGGTCCTTGGCACTTTCGTCTTCGTCAACACCATCGTGGGGTACGGTGCGGTTCAGTGCCTCCGGCCTGTCATGCTCTGGCGCCTCGCGCGCTTCTGCTACGAAGGCAACATTGCTTTTGATCCGCGGTATCCGATCCCGCACCTCCCAAAGCACAAAAAGAAAGCCAAACTGCTCGTTGCCGGCGCGGGTCTCGGGCTTTCGGTGGTCATTGTCGTGCCGCTTGTCCTTGTGCTCATTTTCACAGGCCTCGCACGCTACTTTCCGGCATGCAATCACGTCGTCTTGTGGTTCACGTCGCTGTACTTCGTAGCGACCGAAGTCGAGGAAATGACGTCTGGCTGGACCCTCTACTGGAAATCGCGCATCAATCGGACACAGCTGTGCACCAACGTGGCCATTTTGCTCGTCTTTGTGCCCATGAAGCTTGAGATCGTCCCAGCGCCTTGGCCTGTCCAAACTGGCGTCGGCGGTGCCATCACGATAGTTCTCTGGATCCTCTCGTTGCAGTTTCTTGAGGTCGTACCTGCGGCCGGGTACCTCTTGCCGATGATGTCCAAACTGCTCGCAGATGTGGGCAACTTTTTCATCTTCTTTGGCGTCTTCCAGATGGGCTTGACCATTACCTTCTATCAGCTCTTCCGCAACCAAGACGCAGAAGCATTTAACACGCTCGGGCAGTCGTTCATCACAACGTACTTTGTGGCCTTCGGGCAGCTCCCACTCGACTCCATCACGTCATTTGATGCCCACGATCCTTACGACCAGTTTCTTTCGACGTGCACGGTGTTGCTTATGATGTTTCACTCGGCCGTGGTCATCGTGCTGCTTCTTAACGTGCTTCTGGCCATGATGAACAAGACGGTGGACGGCGGGCTGGAGAAGGCTAAGACCGAGGCGCTGGCATCATACGCCAGCTGCATCCTCCGCCTCGAAGAAGCGATGGGCCTCGACGCCGTTCAAACCGACGCACTCATCCATTTTGACCTCGGCAAAGACGGCCAGGTGCTGAACCCAATCTTCTCGGAGGTTGTGCCAAAAGCCGCCCTCGTTCTGAGCGCGGCTCAAGCAGACGCAATTCGCCGCGACAACGCACAGAAGAGGGTATGGCTTGATGTTGTGGAGTCTGTCGAGACTCTTTTGAATGCTGAGCTCGAAAGACTTGAGGCCAAGTTGACACGTGTCGAACACTTTGGCCCACCCGGAGTCGTCGCCGGCTTCGATAGCGAGCGCCATCTGTTGGCCACTGCGAGGGCCCACATCACTAAGCACATAGCGGCTGCGCGGCGCCATCGTGGTGAAGACGCTGTCGGGGAACTCGAAAAGTTGCAAGTGCGGGTACTTGCAACCGTACAAGAGCTGTGTACGAACATCTCAGAGAACTGGAGCCCGGTCAATGCTGTGCAACCCCTGGACTTGCATGGGCGGTGCGTCGTGATCTACCATCTCGTACACGGCGAAAACGTTGGCTTGACGTTGCTCATGCTCCAGAAACGGATCGAGATGAACTTAAAAGCCATCGAAGTGAAGCCTCTCAAAGAAAGTGCAGACGACGACGAATCCCTGCTGCCTCGGTTTCAAGCATGGAAAGAGGAGCAAGCAGTGGAAGCCAAGAAGGCACGCGAAGGGCAAACGCAGGCTGTAGCTCGACTAGAATCGCGACTGTCAATGCTAGAAACGACAATGAGCAGTGTCCAGAGCCAGCTCACTGAAGCCTTGACGATCCTACGCCAGCACGGCGGCAGTTCACCTCGCCGCACACAATCCTTCCCTGTCGTCGACCCGCGTCATTTGGAGCAAGACGACGTTCACCGTCATCCTCTGTAGATACAAGGGTTCATCCAAGTTTCTGTTCAATTCCATTTCCATTTAGCTGCATCACCTCATGGTTTGTTGGGCTTTATTTTCGTGGCGCTGGTCATGTTAGATGAACAATGTAGTACAGCACAGCACAGCCAGCAACCCACTCAAGTAGCTCATGACACCATGGCCACGTGAATTCCTTGAACATGCACTCAACAGATTCCGGGTCCAACGCATTGTCTCGCTCCGACTGGCACCAAATGACGTCGCAGGTCGCGGCTCCTGGGGGCGGACAGGCATGTGTCGGCGCGCAGCAGCAGTACTGCTCGAGCGTCTGCACGAGGTCGCAGAACTTGCCGGTGGAACCATTGTACGTTGTGTGCGCAGCTTTTGCAGACGGCCGACATCGTGAGCGGGTTCTGGGCCGCCGCGACGGCGGCCAGCAGCAGCAGTAGGAGGAAGCGGGGAAGTCCGATGCCGCGGATTCGAAAATACCACTCGGCGCCCCAGACCAGGCAACAACTGTCGCCGGTGTGTTGTGCCCTCAACTTCAACACCTGAAACATATCCATATTGCCACTAGGGGGCTCAGCGGCGCGGCTCGAGCCTAGAATCAACCGGCTCAGGCTTCATTTTTCGAGCCGGCTCCGTTCTGGCTTGTAGCTGAGCCAAGCCGAGACGAGCACATAAGCCGATGAAGCCGCGGCTTGCAGTCAATACAATCTTAACGCGATATGCTCCACAGCTGGTAAGAATGAGAGTATCCAGTGGTGGTTATCGTGTAAGTCGGAGTACCCCATCTAGGACAATATGTCTACGGACTGCCTCGCTCAGGCTTGAATATTCATGCCAGCTCGAAGCCGAGCCGAGCCGAGCCGTGACGATCCCTACTTGCCACGACGCAGGTGCGCTGGCAGGCCGCCTGATCGTGGCGCGGTTTGCAACGAGGGGCGCCGTCGTCGTCGGAGGGACCGGTTCCGTGGCTTTGCGCCGACGCTAAGCTAAGCGAGCCGACCGAGGCCACGGCCGTCACTTGCGATACCCATGCGCGCACGCGCTTTCTTTGTCCTCGCCGCCTGCGCGGCTGCGGCAGCGTCCCCACCGCTTCCCCGGCAGCCGTCATGCCAGGTATGTGCGCACACCGGTCGGTGCGGCGGTGCCTCGAGCCCGATCAAGTTCTGCGGCACGTAACCCGCCGGCGCCTGCTACTGCAGTGCCCCCACGTCAACTGCCCCACGCCGGGCGTGCATGCGACGTGTGATTGCGGAATCGTGATGTCCGAGTGCGTGTCGTGAAGTCTATTCACAGTTGATGAAATTTGAACTTCCAGAATATCGGATTCGCCCGTCTTATCCAAAATTCCCATTCGAGCTATCAATAAAATTCCCATTCGAGCTATTAATACAGTATATAGCCACACCAGGAACTTGCAGTTGAGGTTTGTATGGCGTTGTGCAATGTAGTGCGACACATATTTGAAGTATTAAACCTTGGGGCGCACAGCTTATGGGGAGCAATCAATCGCCCGCCGCTGAGTGAGTCTATTCCTCCTTCAGCAGCGGGTACCGTTTCCGTCATGCTGTAAGCGCCTGCATCAATTGAAATTATGGTCTATTGCGTTCGTTTAGCCGCCGTAACAGCCTTGTCCGGAAAGCCAGCGAGCACTCCGGATAAGCAAGATACACGGAGACAACGCATTTTCGAAAGTAACTGCACAAGAGAGCAGGTCGATCGCCAAGATGCGCGCTCCCCGCCCCGTGGACATGCCGGTGGACGGCGACAATAATGCTACATCCGGCGCTAAGGCACTGTCACCGCAGGAAAGATGCCGACAGAGCTTCGAGTCCCGAGGAAGCAGCCCGAAGATAGCGTCTCCCGAGGCACAGCAACCGCCGTTGCACCCGAGCCTCGCCGAGACGCTCGAAAAAATGACGGCATTGCAAGATTCAGTGTGCATGTCAATGAAGCAGATCCATGATGAAGATATCCTTGCACTTACGAAGCGTTTGAGCGCCCTCATATCGAGCCAACGGCAAGAGAAGATGGCGTTTGCCGACATTATGGCAACACTGTCAACGACAGCGAGTGAGATCAACTCCAAAATGCACATACTCGCACACGCAGAAGCCAAGCAGGCTGCATGGGATGCCCGAATCGAGCGTCAACTGCAGCTCGTTGGCAGCACTGTGAAGCTCAACGTCGGTGGACGCATCTTCGAGACGGCCAAAACAAACCTTGTGCGTCACACCGACTCGTATTTCGCGGCAATGCTTGCTACAGAGCGGTGGAATCCCCGAGATGACGGTACAATATGTGCCTATACTACAATTATGACTCATGGTTGCATAGGAGCATACTTCGTTGATGCTGATCCAAACGTGTTCGAGTACATCATGGCATACGTCCGTGACGACGAGATTGATTTCAGCGACCTCGCTCCGGGCCTGATCTACCGCATCCTCACGACCATGGACTACCTTGGTCTGGGCATAGCCCGGTGGCAGGCATCGCCATTCGTGGTCCTAGGGGAGGACAAGCGCAGCTTTGAGATAACGAATTCGACGTGGCAAGTTGTGCACGCCCGTGGTGCCTCCCCGACTATCCGATACTCAGTTAAGGTTCTCCACCGCGCTGCTGAATGCGCTCGGCGTGTCCCTGAGGGTGCTCGAAGTATGCACCGCCAGCGCAGTCCAGCCAAGCCACCAGTCATTCTACGAATGGGATTTGGCTCGATTGACGAGCCCTGTGGCTGGGGCGCCGATGTCGTGGACGTATCCGTCGGCGACATTGTCACGGTCATCCACGACAAGGCAGCTACCACAATTACTTACCTCAAGAACGGCGTTGAGGCACCAGGGTGGACCGCACCCGCGTGTGTTGTGTGGGGACCGGGCTTATTGTTCCCTGTGATAGCCACCAATCTTCCAGCATTACAAGTCATGTTCGTTAGCTAATTATAACCGCGTATTAACTTGCTACAATCGGATTGCAATGACTAACGACCAAGTGGTCAGAATAATTTTAAAGAATGGGTGGTCCACACCGCAATTCGACACGCAGGACAATGCCAAGGTGCCGAAGGTGCAACGATTACCCTCCCACAAGCGTGAGCTTTCATGAACTACTCACTGCCTGAGTTTGCCCTTCTGATAAGTAACAACATTATGTGCCAAATCTTAATGTCATTTTGCAAAATGAAATCTTGGATCTTGGTGTCATGGCATTTAGCGCAAAGTTGTGCGGCCATTCCTTTGGAGATTAGAGCATTGTATCTACGAGATTGATAAAGCTGTTTGCATTGCAATATCGTAGTCAATATCTTTCCATCATAACGCTTGCAAACTACGCCCGAGACTGCTCCAAACTTCTGGGGTCCATTTTAAAGAGCGTCAGAGGGCTTTTTGATGTCCACGGCGGATGTGTGTGGGATCTTTTTTGGATGCGAGCCAATTGTTTCCGTGCTTGACAAACATTTCAACCAATCAACAATTATCAAATAACTCTAAAAACCCAACACCATGCGTGTATATTCGTGTTGGTCGGCCTGAGAAATTACTATGCCGTATTTTATATCTTACTTTTTGTAAAACGTGGCAGCTATTTTAATTGTTGTGTAGGATAAATGTATTTAATTCGGACCAATCGAATGCAACCGGCGGTATTCGTGGTTTTTGAGCTTGAGCTATGGCACCCACCGCGTTGGAAGCGCGGCAGGCCGACGACTACTGGAAGCGCCAGCATGCGCAGTTCTCGTCCTTCCGTGGGGCCGTTTCGCTGGCTGTGAGCTGCATCCTTCTACTCTTCCTCCGTTCTCTGCGCATCGGCTCGATACCCGTGGTCCTCTTCGTTTTGCTGCCAGGTA
Organism: Achlya hypogyna; assembly: GCA_002081595.1. Classification (NCBI taxonomy): domain Eukaryota; phylum Oomycota; class Saprolegniomycetes; order Saprolegniales; family Achlyaceae; genus Achlya; species Achlya hypogyna. Next base: position 55,512 of record JNBR01002826.1, read on the forward strand.
TGAAGCGCGAGAGTTCTGCCAAGATTCAGTTCCTTCTAGGATATCTCGTTGTCATCGTTGGCTTTGCCATCGCGTCGCGCAGTGCCTACTTCACTGTTTTACGCTATTGGACCCTCGCTGTCGAGGCAGTGGTACATCAGCTCCGTCGAGCTCCGTGCGTGACTGTCGCCTTTAGAAATCGACACCGCCCCTCTCTGACGCAAAGGATAAAGCGCCCTCGCAGGCAGCGGATGGTCTTCGCCAGCGCAAAGGTACATAAGTCACCCGTCGTTGAATCCGCGATGCCACGCCTGTAGGCTATCTCGCGCCTGATGGGCTCCAGCTGCCAGGCACTGGGAGCAAACCTCCTGGAATTGTTTACGGCACAAACGTGGCGCCTGCAGCCTCCCCGACGACCATTTCAACGGAAGACGAACTTCGAGCGTTCCAAGCTTCGACGAGTGCTACGACCTCTGATCCTGCTGAGGAGCCGCACTTGAACTTTGGTTTCGGCATGGAAATGTCCTCAGCCATCAATCCAAACGGCTTGTACAACACATTGTACACAGCCATGAAGCCAACCATGAAGGCGCCCGTTCGGAAAGAGCTCGAATCGGCGCTGTCCAGTGCTCCTCACGTGGACAAGGCCATCGAGGTGCTGGCATCGTGCCGTATCAAGACGCGGCGCATGGGCGACCTCTGCGACCGCTTGCGCACGGTACTCGCGCAGCACTTGCAGGACGTCCTCGGCAGCTTTCTCACCAACGTGGACGAGCTCGTCCAGTGCGGTTTGCGCCGTGAAATGCTGCTCGGGGAAATCACGGTGCAGCCAATTTTGACGGTGCTCATGCCGGGCGCGACGGAGCCCTCGACGTTCCACCAAATCGCGTTGACCGATCTCCTTACGGCCTGCCGCACAGACCCCGTGTTTCTCTCGAAGACGCGCCCCAACGTGCACTTGCTCCGCGAATATGAAACGGTGCGCCTGTTGTGGGGATATATCGGTCGACATCCGCGATGTAGTTTATGAAGTACTTCGACGTCAAAGAAGAGTACAGCAAGGCCTACTGCATCCAGCGCCTCAAGACGCTCGCGGAGGATGGCTTCCTCGGCCAGTACCGATGGGACTCTGGCGGCGCGTGGAAGGGTGCGATGCCATTCGTTAGATCAGCAACTCACTCGGAGTAGGCAAGCCTTGGTCCAAAGATGCCAACTTGCCGACAGATGCCGAGCTCATTATGAACCTCTTCTGCGCCATGCTCGACGACGTGCTTCCAGCCGTCTCGGACACGGACAGGCCGTTCCGCAGGGCCCACTATGCCCCTGTGCCGCCAACGAAATCCGCGAGCATCCGCGGCATGTTCCTCATCTATTATAGCCAGCCGCTACCGCCCAACTTTAAGGTCATCGCGAACGGCCAAGTGCGCGAGATTCTACCGGTGAGTGTCTGCGGCCACTGACGACGGCTTAGCAATGATGGTGTAGGGCAAGACGAACGTGTTCCAGAGCATCATTCTCTTCCTCCACGCAATCAAACAGTTCAAGTCAGGCCATTTGAGCAACATCAATCTGCATATTCTACTGGAAGAAATCTTTGAGTCGTCGTAAACGCCGTCAATTCCACTGCCAACCTTTGCACTTTTCCAGCGCCACAAGAGCGCGTCTGATGATGGAATTGGCTTTGCAGGCATCGTACCTCAGACGAATGGACGCGTTTTTAAGAAGCGTTGTGATCTCAATCACGCTATCGTGATGGCTGTCAATCAATGTATGCTCAGCCTCGAGTTAGAGCGACAATGGTGTGCGTCTGAAGTCATCTAGCGTCTTTTTCGTGGAAACTCGAGGCACAATTGACGTCCCGGCAGCGCCGTAGTATTCGACTGAGCTGTCGAGCTCTTTGCAGGTGCTCTAGTGCCTTGCGGCTGGCGAACATTGTGCCCTATGACTTGAGTTCACTAGAATTTGCATGGCGCAAAATTGCACATTGCTTAGTGTACGAACTATTTTCTCCCGTGCCGCCAGTGTAGACCAGCCTTCGATGGAGCCAACGCCGGTCACGGCGGTCATTTGGTAGCGGTTTATCGAGAACGTATTGCAAAGCCCCTTCGTTTACTGTCCATGACTAGAGTGCCGACTGGAGCAAGCGATCGCCTTGCCCGAGATAATCTTCTTTAGTCGGACGCTGTCGTTCATGGGGTTCTTTACAGTAAATCGACGTCCACACTTGTCCTCACCTCAACGGCCCAGCTGGGTGCTGAGGCACGGTCTTAAACAGCCCATGCTCGCCTTAGTAGAAGTTCAGGTCATACCATTTTGGTTAAGGCTGCATGCGGCCACATAGCTCAGCAGGTGTATCGTGCCATTTAGAATTACCCATAACTAGACATTAATCAAAGACCAAATGTTCAAGAGGATGCCCTCTTGTTTATAGCCATTCGTACTATGTACTCGAGAAGCTCGTTTAGCCGTGGGAGCTTCTCGAGTTGACATCAATTTCAAAATAGGGGCGATGACACTGCCAGAGCTACCGACAAATTTCGGGCTCGTGTCGACCTGCGTGTACGATGTCGCGATCGGGGACATCTACTGGAGGCTTGCCGCGGTGGCCACAAAGTCTTCGTGCAGCAAAAATTTGGCCCGGCGAGTGCGTGAGGAGGTATGTGATGGCTACATCCAGCGCCGCCCTAAGAAAGATTCTAGCAGCACTGGCGGCCTTGCTATCACCCACCGTCGACGAGAGTCGCAGATCCTGTGCCTGTGCAACAGATAGCTTCATTAAACACATAAGATGCATGGACTAGAATCAAATTACAAAAGTGGCATCGACGCCTCCTCCGTCATGGCAGGGATCAGCGAGGCCGGCGTTAGTGGTGGGAAGGCATCAGCCGCGGCGACGGCGTCGGGACCTTGGGGTCGTGCGAAAAATGTAGCGATGGTAGGCAGGTGCGCGAGGAGTACACTTCGCCTGGTAAACGAGTGCGGTGGCCAGCGCCGGGGTGGGAGGCTCGGCGCCTGGAGGGGTGCTACGGCGGTGCTGATCTCATTGCGCAGCACAAAGCATTCGTGAAAGCAGCGGTGGACAGTCTACGACTGCCCGCATGGTGCACGCTCTTTGCCGTGGAGCATGACTCGGTTAACACCCGTGCAAACGACCTTGCAATCGAGCAAATCCTCGGCGGCAACCGTGATTCGAGCAGCATTAACCGTCGCAGCCAGCTGCGTCTTGAGATCTATGACCTGCGCAAGGAGTTGCACCTTGAGGTACTCTTGAGCTGCACGCGAGCTTCCTCGAGCGTCTTGTACTGCCGCCGTCTTAAGCTGGTATTGGAGGGGCGCCCCAACCACGGGTGCCCCGCTGACCAACTTATTCGGTGAATTCGCGTGTGATTGCTAAAGCATCATAATACCGGAGAACGGCCTGAAAAGGCTCGCTGATCGTGATTTTGCGGGAGTCAGCTCGCTATTTTCTTGTAAATATGACACCCCTGGTGGCTACAGCCACTTAGGAGAATGTAGCGGGGTCGTGGCCCTGGCCACTGTGGTTTGCAAAACCAACTTCCTCGACCCCGCATATCTGTAGTTATCCTCGATGACGTGCAAACCGAACGCGCTTCATCCATAACATCGTCGGTGCTGTTGTGGCCATCGGCGGTACTCGTTCCTGCAGCTCGATTTGTCCTTCCCGACGACTTCCCGACAAAAAATCGCATGAATATCAAGCCCATGTTATTTGGCACGTTGTAGGAAATGTGTTTTTAGATAATGCATTGCGATGCGCTCACCGTCGACCCGAGGCAGGCCGCCAACGCCGCACATAAGACGCCAACTGGTCTCCTTCATGGCCACCCAAGACTTGGGTCAGTGGAACGACGCGGAGTCTTGTCAGCTGCGTTGAAATAGCTCGCAATATGACTCCATAGCCGACGAGGCCCTTAGTCAGATATCTAAAGCTGGCGAGGCAATGCCAGCGCAGCTTCGCCTCAGCAAATCTGCGTGCCGGGCTCCAAGAAATGCTAAATGGCTGGAGGCGATCACGAGGTTGCTCGGTGGCTGGAGGTGACGAGAGGATTGCCGCTCCAGGAAACAAGCGACAAAGTCGATAGAAAGGCATTGCCTTAAGCTAGGCTTGAACTGTAATGGGAAAAATAGAAAGTGCATAACGTTAGAGTTATCTCGCTAGATAAGTGCTTCTAACGCAACCTGAAGCACGTACTCGTACAGAAGTGAAGAGAACGTTGCTCTCAAACTTAACCCAGCTGGGCAGTTGGGCTTGACGGAACTAGTCATGCCAGGCATCAAGCTACAAGACCACGAGACTGTCGACCCCATCCCATAAGGGGCTTAGAGTTCCGACTGTAGGTGCATCGAGGCGCATTCCGATTGGTGATAAATAGATCGTAATGGAGAGTCAGGATTGGTGAATTTCAATTTGCGACGTTTCATTGGTCAAAAAGGCATCGAGAAAAAAGCAACGATGGACGTGGAGGAAGATCCGACATGCCGCTTCATCGACTACACCAATGAGACTGACTGGGAACGCTTCATCGCCGCCATAGAAGAAACGCTCCTGCGCTGGGGTCTCGGTGACAAGGGTGCAGCTGTCGAAGGGCCCAAGGCGCAGCTTCTCACGCTTCAACAACGCACGTATCTCCTTCTGCTCCACCATGCAGACGCACCAGCGCCTGCGTGGACAGACGCAACGCGCCACTTCACACCAACGCTTCTGTCAATAGCCAATGCAAAACTGGATGCTGGGGAGCGAGGGTCTATGGAGCGGTTTTTTGGTGTCGAGAGCTACCTCGTCCTGCACCAGTATCACACTGCCTTTGGTGTGCCCGAGTCAACGGACGACCTCGCCGCGATATCCATGGACGCCACGATCAACGTTCTCGACCACGACGCAAAGACGCTACTGAGCAGTTTGATGGTGGCTCTAAGCAATTGCAATTGCACCATCCCTGCCTTCGTGCGACTGGGCGGCGACAACCACTTCATCGGAGCTGCAATGCCGGGGGCGACGGGCAGCATCGCCTTGCAGTTCGAGACTGCGTGTGTCCCTGAGGTAGGTTGTTTTACAGTCAAAGACGGAAGCGATCGGTTGCGTCACAGGTTCCGCCAGCCCAGCAGCGGCTACAAGGGCTAATAGACTTTTTCCAAACGAAGCTGCAGCTCCTCCCGCAGTTCGACGACGTGGTGCTGGGTACTGGCAGCAACGACCTCCGACACGGCCTCACAGCCGCTGTCGGCTACGACTACGCGTGGCATGCCCGCGCCCACGCCCTCCTGTCGGACGATTCGACTCCGGTGCGTCGGCTCCTCACAGTTCCAGTGACAAAGGCTCTAGTCGGCGTGGCGTGCTTCCATCGATGCCGACGTGCAAAAGAACCTACCGTTCCAGACTGTTGCCTGGGGGCCACAAAAGGCACCTCTTCAGCACCTCAAGCTCCATGTGCGCTGGCCGGCACTACGGGAAGGTACGCGCTGCCCCTTCAAGGGTGCCCACCCTATACCTGACAGGCATGTTTGTCGACAACGCTGTACACACGACGCTGGAGCCCACAGCGGCACCCGAGTGGTCGCTTAGCGTGCAATGGGAGTACGACCAAGCCACGCTGCCGCTCTCGACGTCGCTGCGGCAGCTCGTGCAAGCGTACCAGCAGTTGCGTCCTGTCGACCGCGCCGTGCTCGTGTCCGAAGTGGCGTCGACCTCGGCGCTCGACAACCCATTGGTGATGGCTCGTCCCTACAGGTGGGCTCACAGCGCCTAGGTGACGCGGTACCAAGAGTCCGTTCCGGCCGCGCGTGCTGCCGTGGCCATCGGTGCCGCCATCGGTTCATGGGTGTCATCCACGGCGTCGCTGGACGCGGTCCAAGCTAGCGTTGCTGACCTCTTCGTGACCGGCCCCAAGGAAAGCGCGAAGGCAGCCTCGCAGTGGTGCCAGGTGCCCAAGGTGCAACACGGTGTCGTAGTTGGGCAGCTTATGTCACGCTTGGCCCAGCTCATCAGTTCGCAGCGTAGTGATCCCTTCAGAGCGTGCCATCCTGACCTTGGCTATGTAGACGGCATCAATATCAAGTGCGCCATGTGGGTCGAGTTCGTGCGGCTTCTCCGGGAGACATGGAAGGCGCAAGTTCTCTTGCCATGGATGGTAGAGAACACACCTGTTTCGGGGACTCACCGCCGGCGCCAGGGCATCGGCAAGGACGGGCTCATGAACCCCGCCGACATGAATCCCCTCGATGGTATTTCGATGCCGGTGCCCGACTTCCACCTAAACTTGCTCCACCAAAAGCTACAGTTGCTTAACTTGTGCATCGCCCGGTATGCCCTCAGTGCATGGCTGCGGTTGACGCTGGCACAGACGCGTGCGGTCGCCGATATCGCGGCGCCATAGCCGAGGGCTTAGCGCAGTCAGCGACGACGCCAGTGACGATGAGTTCTTCGACTCGCTCGAAGAGTCTCCTGCGCTGGGCGTGCTCCGTCGACTAGACTCTGTCGCGCGTCTCGGTGATGCCAACGTGTGCATCAACGTCCCCAAGACGCAGGACCCAGCGCCGCTAACCGAAGACATCGCAAAGCAGCACCAAGACATCCTTGCCAAGTACGCTTCCCTGCCTGAACTCGGCCGTCATGGCTTCTCTAGGCTCGGTGTCTCAGCCGAGTCCACGTTGCTCCGACAGCAGATTCAAAGCTCGTCCATGCTCTCTGACATGCAAGCGTTTAAGGTACTGCTTTCCGTGGCCGACCTCTAGAACCCAGTGGTAGGCGGCTAACCCTGGCTCGTGCCTCGCCGATTTCATCCGCTGGTACTCGCCGCGTGACTGGCTCCCTCGAGAGCCGCAGGACACGTCTGATGCATCGGTCGACGGCGTGTCGAGTTTCTCTCAAGGCCACCTCTCGGCGCGCATGCACGAAGCCAACCCCGCAGCCCCCACGAACCCGTGGCACCGTGCTTGGGCACAGGCGACGCCGCTGCCCGCGGAGAAGCAGCGCCCGCTCTTCGACGCCGTCGTCGAGGCGGAAAAGATCTTCGACTATCTTGACACGATGGCGCCGCGCGACCTCTTCCACCACCTCCTTGTCGCCGTGCTTTCCAACGTCTCGGTGCTCTGGACGGGGGTAGCGGCTCTGCCGTGCGTCGCGGAGGCCATCGCTGGGCTGCAGGAAGCATGCGCCAAGGCGATCGCGGCCTTGGACGATGATGCGCACGAGGCCGACGGGAAGCCGGCAACCGACGAAGAGCGCTTGGTTCACATGGCAATAGCTGACGATGCGTGCGAGAAGGCAGTTGTCGCCGCCCAACGTGTTGAAGTGCTCGCAGCATCGGCTGCCAGCGCTGCACACACACTGCCTGGTGCTTCGCGCGAGCTTTTGAATGATCTGGTGGTTCGAGGGGTGGCTGTCTCGGTGACAAGCGCAGACGATCGGGCAATCGTTGGCAGCGTCGTGTGGCCAACACCAACACCGACACCGGTACGTCGGGGTGGCGATCGCAAGGACAACGACGGACTGCGTAGGACCGACGCGAATACGTGCTGCACTGCGTGGCGCCGCGGCCGTTCCTTGCGCCAGACGACGGTCATGCAAAGGGCGCACATCCTGTCGTTGTGAGTCGCATGTTTGCGCTGTTCCAAGACCACAGCGTACGTTTCGCCACCGCCCTTGCGGACACCGAGTTTTAGTGCGAGCGAAGCTACCTATTCGTTGAAGGTCTCCTTAGCTTCCTTCGAGTTGCAAACAATCCGTTGTCGCCCCTCCACCATAACTAGCTTTGTTGTTGAGAGGGCAAGTGCACTTGATCCAAAACGTCAATATCCAAAACGTGACTACTCGTCGCATTCATAAACTGCCTTGTGAATACCCCCAACGATCATTGCCAGCACCCGCGGCACCAAACGTTAAGGTCGACTACGTAGACGTTAATGCATTGCTAAAGCAATCTATTAGGCACTATTGCTAAAGCAATCTATTAGGCACTCGCGCGATCACAGTGAAGAAAGTTTTAGGTGACTATCTCGTCTACTCGTAGTTAACATCGACTCGATAGAGGGCACCTTGGACAACAACCACAAAAACTTGGCGCCTCAAGAGCGAAGAGCTTGCGCTCGGATGGAACTTCCCATGCGGGCGGGACTCATCGCTGGGGTCGTCGGCCTCGTCAGCCAGTTTCTACTTTGTGGTCTTCAGGTACAACCGGATCCGGATACGAATGAAAGGGAAAATCAAAGTGGGCGCAAATCGAAGCAGACACTTCAAAGCTCCACAAGTGCCCTGCACTTCAAGTCGTAGCTGCCCTTGCCGCCTTTGTCCAGATGAAAGTCAGCTTGATCGGCATCGCGTTGGTTGTAACGAATGTATTGCGTGTGCGTAGAGTCTTGAAGAAAAGCTTCTTGATGCCGTGTGCAGCGGCGAGGCTGACCTTGCAGCGGCGCTACTTCAAGAAGGTGCGCTCGCGGACTGGGAATCCACCGACGAGGTAGTTTGAGCTGTCAAAGGTGTCTTTCAATATGATACATAGATCGGCTGCAGTTTACTTTGGGTGGCGTCGGGCTTTGGCCATTCGGCGATTGTGCAGCTGCTGATTGATGCCGGTGCTGATGTTTTTCGTGGTCCAAACGTACGTTGCGAAGGATCTCTGGTTGCTACCGCATTGTAGCATGCTGCTCCGCTTGATTTTGCGGCTCAGGAGGGCCACAGTGCTGTTGTTGAACTACTCCTTGACGCGGGAGCCAAGATCAACAACGCGCGAAATGTAAGCACGATATCATTTCGAGGGGTGATCAGATACAAGGATGGGGCGACTCCGCTCTACATGGCCTCAGTGGCCGGTCATGATCACGTCGTCCGACTGCTTCTGCAGCGCGGAGCTGACGTGAATTGCCAGTCTGCAAAGGTTTCACTGCGCAGCTGAGCATCTTCAAAGGACTCGCGTAGGAAGGGCAATCGAGCGTCTTGGTGGCGGCATGCTATGGGCACAGTGATGTCGTGAATACGCTTCTCGAAGCTGGAAGCAATATAAACGCTGCGGACGATGTAGTTCTTGGCCATCACCAAAGTCTCTCACCAGTGCTGTAGATGGGACGATCGGCACTCTGGACAGCGTCGTGTGCGGGACACATCGCCGTTGTCGAATTGCTATTGGCAGCCGGCGCTAACATCCACCAACGCACCATCGTTCGCATTGTGCCATGACGGTTGCTAATCTCGGCGATTAGAACGGAGTTGCCCCTTTGAGTGCCGCAGCCCAAAATGGCCACACTGAAGTAGTCCAACAGCTCCTCGACGCTGGAGCTCCAGTCGACGATGTCGGCCATGTACAATCACAAAGCATGCCCACTTAATTCATCTTTGTCGGTAGAATGGCTGCTCGGCACTTTCTATGGCAGCTATCGACGGTCACGTTGACACGGTGCGGCGGCTCATTGATGCGTACGCCAACATCAACCTCGAAGCTGCGGTCCATCCCGCTATCCGTACTAACCTTAGCTCATACGTGGCATTGCAGAATGGGGGGACACCTCTCTGGGCAGCCAGTGCTGGTGGCCATGAACATGTCGCAAAGCTCCTGCTTGACTCAGGTGCTGCGGTTAACCCCCAAAGAAACGTAGGGTCCCAAGTTATCGCATGCCACCATAGCACCGACCTAGGTTATTGAAACACCGCTGTACATGGCGGCGCAAAACGGACACGCATCTGTCGTGCAGCTTCTCATTGATGCGGGGGCCATCGTTAACTGTCGCCGTCCCAGGGTACACTCGTTGAGCAGGCTATGGCAATTTCCTGCTGCCTAGGACGAAGTCACACCGCTATTTGCTGCGGCGCACAACGGGCACCAAGGTGTCATCCGCTTACTTCTCGATGCAGGCGCTGATGTCCACCTTACCACGAGGGTATGCCACTGCGGTGTACTGCGTCCAAATTCAAGCCTTCTCCTGTGTAGTATGGCGCGACCGCACGCGGAGCTGCGGCAACAAACGGCCACACGGAGCTAGTCGAGCTCCTGGACGCCCATGAGCCATTTTGATCCCCTGCAAACAGTCGCTGTGTAACATTGATTCGAATGGGTCAGTTAGTTGCGTGCTGCAATCCAAATAGAAAGGCTGCATGCGTTGAAGCCGCTCCGACGTCAACCGAAGTGCAATGTACCGTGTAGGTGGCCGCACCCACCTGCCTTCATGACGCCGCTGCGCCGACACGTGTGGCTATCTCCACGCAACCACCCTTTCGCACCAGGCACCTTGTCCTTGTCGTTGCAGAGGAACCGCAAGCCGTCTGATCCGAAGGCTTCATCGGCTTGATCCGATTCGTTTGCGGTCGACCAAGGCACTTCCGGGGCGTTGGAATGCACGTTGCCAGTGGTGCATCAGCCATGGAGTGCACTGGTGGTGCAGCGCGATGGGCATATCATACTTTTGCCGTGGCTGTGATGGATTTGGGTGGTGGGAGGTAGTAGAATGAATATATTGACACAAATTAGACAACGGGGGCCATTTTGGCGGAATTGGGCCGGAACGAGCGCACACTCGAAATGGAGAGCCGCGCGGGCATGGACAGCCGTGTGTCCTCCTCCTTGGTGAAGCTCGACGGTGTCTTCATCATTTGACGGAAATGGTGCATGTCGCTGTTGCGGTCCGAGATGACTTGACGCTCCTTGGCTTCGGCCTCTTGTTTTTGCCGGAGTAGTGCTTCCCAGGCCTCCTTGCGGGCCTGCGCCCGCATGTTGTTGAACTGCTCAAGTTCGCGTCGCCGGGTGATAGCGTCTTCACGATGGCGGATGAAAATGGCACTGCGCTCAACATCCATATAGCGCGGACGCACATAGGCATATTTGGTTTTACGAGGCGGCCGTGGCACGTCGGGTTTGCCCACAGACGAAGGCGACGAGTGGGCTTCCTCCGTCGAGCTCTCATCAATGGGCTCCATCTCTCGCTCGACCTCAGTCTTATCCGGCTCGGTGTACATCATCATCTCCGGCATGTGGGGAGACATGGGCACGGGTCCGTCCATGGCCTCCATGGCGCGGAGCTTCTCCTGAATGCTGGCTTCCATTGCTTCGATCTGCTCGGCGTCCATGACAGAAATCGCAAACTGCCGCAACGAGAAACACGCAAGAAAGGGTGATGGGCGACCTCGTTTCCTTCCGCCCCGTATCCGGACGTCCCAAATATATAGCAATTTGTATTGGTGTATCCGGTGTGGGGCTAGGGGATACGCTTTTCACAACTCACAGTGGTGGGAATTGTGAAAAACACGTGATTTTCACAGAAAGACCCGCGAGGGCAGCGCGATGTTAAGCCCACGCAACTTTCATTCCTCCCATGCGACGCGAAGGCTCAAGTTGGCGTCTCCTGAGGAAGCGATACAAGCGAATGCATTCAACTTAGGGTATGAGGGTAATTAGGGACTTGAATCGTCTCTCGATGCCATGTAAAAGCTAAGAGAGATTCAACACCAAGGCAATGCCGGCGAGAAACACGAATTGCGTAAAGATTTGAAAACGCGTTGTTTCTGGGTAACCACACGGTAGGGCTCACGCGCGGATAGCCAGCGCACTACGTAATAGAGCTTTGGATAAGCCCTTCTCGTGTTTGCAACGTTGTTGATCTTTATTGAACACACATTGGGCTTGTGGACAACAACGGAAGCGTCCGGTTGAGGGGTGTGTATCATTCCATGATGACGTGGCAAGCTCGTAGACGGGATGCGTTACAACTTGACGAAATGATATGGTCATCATTTCTGCTCAATATTGTCATTGTGCACAATTATTTTTAATACTAGTACTTGAGAAGGACGCAACAACTCTTTTACACCTGTGAGTGAATGGATCGCAGCTTTAGTGTCCATGCTGGATTCCAAAACAGAAAGTGTTTCATGGGATGCGATTATTGTACAGCAAGTATTCTTGGGAAATAAACCAACGGACTCAAATTTCTAGTATGTTATATTGCATTTGCTCAGGCTATTTACGAGCAAAACATACAGCATTATCTAATTTAGATCCGCTGTGCTCTCATGGAAACTCGTTAAATGCAGTTATTGAACTTCTGGGACTCGATATAGAAGCTCAAGCGAAGCAATTTGCCATGAAGTATCTCTATCGTGACGTAGCCGTTATAGTGATATTTTTCAAGTATGCTATGCTACTATGGATGCTTCCCAATGCGCGCTTTCCCATCACATGCAGTCATCGGCGTTCTCGATGACATTACTCAGAGCGCGAACGAATTACGATCCCCAAGACCCTATTTCACTGCATATGCTCGATTTCACATTTACACAAAACGAACAACACGCGATAGTGATCATAGACACCCGCACGCCGTTGCTTTTTGGCCTGCGGAGGTAAAAACAAGTTGGGTGTTTTTCGGAGTTTATCACGAGACTGAGCGGCGCATTTCCCACGAGGATGGGTATTTCACCACCGCCTGTATCGTATACAGCCACCGAGTGACTCGGTATTAGACTCGGTTGTTGTATACCATACAAATTGAGCGTTGTCTTGAAGTGCCATTTCACGTCGCATCAGCCCAATACTCAAGCTCGGCTTCCCGCCCGAGAGGCAAGGGCCGGCACTTGACGTCGATGCACTTACAGCAGCTCCGTGTTGTGGACGAGGCCATACCAGGCAGTACTAGCGTCACGTGCTGGGTGCAGTTGCTGCAGGCGACCTCCCCACACTAGGCATTCCCTGGCATAAGCTAAAACGAATGGTAGGGGTTGGTGGTTTGGTACATACGAGGCGGCAGTGGTGCCGTCGACGAAATACGTGGAATCGACGAAGGCAGAGCGCACACCGCTTGCGCTGGGCGTTCGAGATGTACTGGTCCTTGGGCGCGAGAGCGTTGACGTGAACTGCGAGGCTATGTGTGGGCACAAGCATATTTGAAACTGACTGGGTTCGTCGCAAGACGGTGTGACGCACCTTGGATCACGCACCACGACATGGTTAGTAACCGGTGCCGCCGGCGAAGCTGGCGCAAATTGCTTCCTGGATCCACGATCGTGTCACCGGACAATCCGTGGGTGCGCCATGCCGGCGGCGAATGCCACCATCAACGCATCCGTATCCTACTCGGGTGCGAAGCATCACGGTGGGCAACCACACGAACGAAGCGCCCGAGACTATAAGTCGCGCTAGTTACACAACACACAATTGATACATCCCACGACGCGAGTACCACCTAGTCGCACATACGCTTGACGCGGCAGGAGGAGTGTTCCTTGGGAAGTTGCCGCTAGGGGCAAGGCACAGCTCCGACCAGGCACCCGAGCGTGCTTTAAAGCCAGGTGGCAACTCCGCCCGTGTATGTGTGGGAGCACCCAACGATAAAAAATGCATTGATCAACGATCCGCGGCGTGATACAGTGCCGCACCAAAGGTACGTCGCTTGGGACGGGACGACCCGCCTGGTCTGTGGTCCGCGCTGGGGTTGTATCGAGTATTTGTGCAAGCACTCGCGATTGACGGAGAGCAATCAGGAAAGAGTTAAGACGATGACGCCGGTTTGAGGCAAAGGAAGTGAATCTACGGGCTACATTTACAACCGACCGCTTCCCATCTCAGTCGAGCCTGCCAAAGTACGACAAACGTCCCATGTTGAAGGATCAACTAACTACTCGCCTACTTCTTGCCCTTAGATTTCTTAGGGGGTGCTTTGAGGTTCTTAAGCTCGCGGCGTGCTGCCGTGAGCGCTTTGCGGCGCTGGGCGGCATTGAGACCCGTGTCCTTCGTGATCGCTGCGATATTTTCTTCAGCGATCACGATCGCACGCTTGGATTCGGCAAGTGCTCGGAGTTTGAGTTGGCGTTCAGCGTGACGCTCCTCTGCTGAGAGTAGCTTTGCAGCCGTATCTGAGGCCTTGGCAGTCTTCGCTTTCGGTGATGCTGTTCCTGCCGGCTTGACCGCCGCCAGCAGAGCTGTTGAATTGCTGACCGGCGCTGGCGTCGAATCCAGCAAGGGTGGATCAATGAGGCAGATGCTACGCGTAGCCTTCAGGGTCTTGGACTTGGCATACGAGCGGGCAATGCGCAGGCGGTAGCTCGGGGAGAAGATCGCGGACAGGTCCATGGGTTGCTTCCCTGGCTGAGAACAAGATCGCAATGAACCCTGACCATTTTTATACAAACAGGGATTGGTGGAAATTTGTTCGATTTCTCGGAATAACATACTTTGATTGGCCAACCAACCTCCGTTGTCAGCCCAACACAAGGTACGCGACCAAAGCGGTGTGTCGCCGCTGGCGGCGTCGGCCAAAGCCTGCGAGGGCCCGGGGAGCTCGCTTTCTACCGCGCTCTCTGAAGTACCCTCAAGAGCATCAGGTCTTGCAGCCTCCTTTCTCACCGCAAAGCTTTCCACGGTTGGGATTGGATAAAATTCATAGAGTCACGCGTTTGATTCGTAGAAAACAGGATTTTCGCCTGGAAAAACCGAAAGATCGACGGCAGCCATGGCGCTGCAGGATGTGAGTGCAATGACCGACGCGATGCAGGAAGAGTTCGCAGCCTTCATGATCGGCTACGCGCTCTCTCCGCAGGTAGATACCATAGTACCCCAAGTTGCTGAGCACCTTTGGGTAGGACCATGATATGGCCAATTTCGCCACTGCATTTGCCTCAGCGCACTCGATGAACTTGAGACCCCTCAAGGTACAGAGGAACAATCGGTGACACAGTACTGGATGCTTGCATAGAAAATCATTCAAGACACCGTTGGCATTTTGGCCGTGTCATTGCAGGCAAAGCATTCGACGTCCAGCTTCATGGCCGCACTGGTCGTAGCAGGTGAGAGCTATGTGGGTACGACACGACCACCGTGGGTAGGTATGAGTGAGGCCACAGCAAAACGCTTTGGTGCGCAGTGGGAGGCAGCACCACGGCACCAGCGAACCAGTCCTGAACTTCGCCTCGCACATGCCGAGCTGTCTGAAATTACGTGGAAACTTGGAGTGACGACCGGCACAAACCTCGTTGGTTCGGTACGCTGCAGCTTCACGGTGTCGTATTGAAATCCATGGTGCCTCTAGCTTGGAACGCCGTTTGTCGTGCTGACCTTTGCACTGCTGTCTCGTGGCCAGCTCACGAAGGAGACGATGGAGCTGAGTTTACCCATGTTCTACCAATTCCTTGCCAACATGGAGGCTCTTCAAGCCCACATGACCTATCTTCAAGCTTAACGTCCCCAGTACTGTTTGAGCTCTGTTAGTATCGACCAAAAGTCCTTCTTTGCCAGCCCCTTCGTAAGCAAAGTTTAACTTGCAACTCCAAGTGGAGGAAATGTCATTTCCACCGCATCCGAGTGCTACCTTCATGCACTTGCGATGCCTGGGCTCTATACGTAGCCCAAGCTAGGGCTCAATACGCATAAAGCAGAACTACCCATACGTTCTACTTCATCTCCAAGACCCAACATCCTCGTCTAAGTTTTGAAGCATCCCCGATGGCAAAGGCTCTGGATGCCATGAAACGGGGGAAGGCGACATGACCGGGTCCTCATGGCCATCCACTTGTGCATCCTGACGCGCCACCATCACGTCCCTCTACTTCAGCGTAATGCCTTTCTCACCCAGCCCTCCTTCCTCATGACGCTGCAGCACTGCGTGCATCCATCGCACCGAATGACTGGCCGGCCAAAGATCGGCGCAAAAAAAAGTTGTCGCGCCGACGTGATTGGCTGAAATCCGATGCAATGGAAGCTTATGATTGGCCATGGCGCTGGTCACATGGACAGGGATTGGCTGTTTCTCGTATGGGAACCAGTCCAAATCTGGCTTGGATGAGTGCCATCGCTCCGACCCTTGCGCCCAAGCCGACGCTGCCGCCCAACGTGCACAAGTACGGCGTCGCGCCGGCCGAGTGCATGTTCGAGGTGCTGGACAGCGTTCTGAGCGTCAACGAGTGCAAGGCGCTCATCAAGCACATGACCCCGGCGCTGAAGAGCGTCAGTGGCGCTCTTACCAAGATGCACCCCGACGGCGACCAGCGACGCTCCAAGACCGAGTACTATCTCTCCGTCATGGAGAACAAGCGGTTCGCGGAGATCATTTGGCAGCGCATCCTCAATAGCGAGGCCCTTCCTGCCATTTACAAGTACGTAACTTGTCCCTTGCTTCGGTTCTGACGGCACTATTTAGTTACATTGATCGCGAAGGCTGCGGCATGCCGCTAGGACTTGCACCGCGTCTACGCATGCTGCGGTATCTTGGCGACGATGTGTTTGACGCCCACTACGACCGCATTGTTCCCGACGAAGCCTCGGGTACGGGCACCTGTCGAAATCACGAAGCATAACAAATGCCGTAGGCAGCGAAAGCTTGATCACCGTTCTGATCTACTTAAACGACGGCGGCAACGTCGACTTTAACGGCGGCGAGACCGTCTTCCTCAACTATGAGAAGCCCGTCAAGGCGGAAGGCACAGGTGTGACGCCCAAGACCGGCCGCATCGTGCTGTTCGAGCATTGTCTGTACCACACCGGGTCGGGCCTCGTACACATGCCCGAGCACGATGGCGTCGACACGGGCGACGGACCGCTCAAGAACGCCAAGTACATCATCCGCACCGATATCTTATTCCCCATCAATGCCATGAACAAAGACAAATATTAGAGCCCATGCAGCACTCGGGAAAGAGTGCGTTTCGTGTCAATAGACTTCGTGCTTTGCATTAACGACAATCTGTTCATGGCAGCAGCTGCTTACGCCTTGGAGGCGTCCTTCTTGGTGCCATGGGGGTTCTTGGCGTACTCTTCGGGGTAGATTTCGTTCCAGGCCTCATGGAGGGTGTCATGAAGTTCCGGGTGCGAGTGGTGAAGCGAGTGCGGGTCCTCAGCGAAGAGCACAAAGACGGTGGCGACCGACGAGTTGATGACAGCCATGATGATGTAGCAGATCGAAAAGCCGATGAGGAGACCGGTGACGGGAAGCACCGCCGGGTTGCTCAAGTTCTGCGTGTACAGCTCGTTGTTGCTCTTAATGTCCCAGGTGACAACGCCGTAGGCAGCCGCCGCGCTGGCCAAGCCAACCATGGCGGAACCGATGAGAAGGACGTTGTCGACGAGCGAATCGTTGGCAACGGCCGACCAGCCCATCTTCTCAAAGAGCTCGTACGTCTCCTTGCCGGCGCGAATGAAGCTGAAGCCGTAGATACCGACGTACGAGTACGCGTACTTGTTAAAGTACTGCACAATGCGCGAGATGCACCCGATGATGCACTCGAGGCAGCCAAGCAAGCACACGGCGACCGAGTTGCCGGACTGCGACGCGAGCTGGCGGAAGACCTCGAGGATTGTCTTGATGGTTTCGATGATGGAGACGACAAGAGAGCCGAAGCAGATCGAACCGAAGGAGAGGGTCATCGCATGGCAGAGCGCCGTCGTGCTCGTCATGCTCTTGCGCTCGTTGTCAGCGTTGTACCACCAAGAGGCAACGGTGCCGGCCGTGGTGACATGGACGACGTTCTTGATGACAAAGAGCGTCCAGAAGAAGGCCAGAAGCATGAGCACGAAGATGCCGAACTTCTGGGCGTTGTTGTAGCCCTTGCCGTCAGCGCTGACATATTCACCGTGGTTCATGGCTGCGTACGTGGCCACGGACCAGAGAAGGGCCCAAGCCATCTGCGCAATCGTCGCAGCGAACGCAATGGCAAGGATCACGGGGTAGCGCAGCACGGCCGAGCACGACACCTTGAGGTTGGCCGAAGCGAACGCGATGCGCCGGCGGATGCAGCAGACATAGATGGTAATGAGGATCGAGATGAGCGAGCCAAGTGCAGCGGGGCACCAGTAGAACGTATCGTCACCGTTGTCGTAGAGGAACTTGGTGCCAAGGATGCCAGCAACAAAGGTGCCAACAATGGCCGTGATGGCCGCGATCCAAATGAGAAGCTTGCCCATCACAAGCATGATACCCGTCCAGACGAGCGAAAGAACAACGGAGCCACCGGCAATGGCAGCCGCAATGCGCAGCGCGTACTTGTACTTGTGGTGCTTCTGCTCAAGCTGGTCACCGGCGTACTCAAGTGCCTCACCCGAGAACATGGCGAAGATGACGAGGACACCGCCAAAGGCGAGGAGGTACGCAATGGCGAAGAGCACGTCGTTGCAGCGGCGCTCCTCCTTGAGGTCGCACTTGTTTTCGTCGCAGCTGTCGGCCTTGGCCATGGTGTTGTTCAAGGGCGTTTGCTCACTGACGATCGGCGCGCCGTACGACATGGTGGTGACGCCAGGACGGAGGAGATTTGCTACTGATTGTCGCCAGTCAGTCGCGGGTTCTCTTGGCCATTGTATGCTTCGTGCCCGACCAGGTGGCGCCTTTCCTGCCATGGGCAGCTGGCCTAAATTCCCGTATCCAGTACATTTGCTGAATTTTGCAGATCAAGATCGCCCACCGCCACAGCGCTCAAAGAAGGCAAACGGGCGGCATTCCCAAGCAAAAGTGTGCTGCGATTGAATGTTTTGATCCAAACTACACCGGGAATGATCGCGTTCACATGAGATAATATTGGCTCGGCTGACATCCACGAATGGATTGGACAGTACCGGTAGTAGACCGTCGGACTGGGAGCCTTACCGATTGCGAAAGAAAGCACGTTCGGTAACCCCTTGACATTGCATTCATATACTCGAGCAACCTCAATGTCCCGAGTGCATCGTAATTTGCACAAGAAAGCGCTGGTTTTCTTCGGTAGCGATCGCTTGGCCGCTGTGGCAACTATCACAGTGACAGGTGCTCACTACTTGGCCAAACGAATTCGCCATCAGAGTTGCAGTGATAGTCATAAAAGGGTATTCGCATTCCATTATTTTATCAAGTACAATATATTCCCTTAAAACTGTCCAAAGCGTGTATCCTTCGCTTCCAATTCGATGTTACAAAGGTGGCCTTATTGATCCCAGAGTACTATTTAAATGAATTATGCTCCTGTTGTGGTACAATGCTACATTATAAATATTTTTCTGGCAATTTATAGCGTGAGGCTGTTGCCGGGTTGTGGCGGGTGAACACCATTGACACGCTTCGTGCGGTCTGCTCGCCACCCGCATGGAATGTTAAGCTGTTGCTACGTTGTGAATTGTCACGATCGCTCTGCATCTGTTGACACCATGCTTTGCTGCGTTGGGGCAACCCTACGGACTCGACGTACCCAGGAAGATGCATATCTCTACGTTATGCAGTGACCCACAGCTACCTCTACAGCTGCTTGAGGATGCGGTGCTTGCCGGAAAGCAGCGTTTGGATTTCTTGCCGAGCATACCGATGCCCGGCCTCCGCTGCCGTGTACATGAGTTGCAGAGCCCGAGTGTAGTCGTCCTTCGAGCCGTTCTGGAAGAGCAGGTCCGCAACCATATACGCTGCGTAGGAGAACTTGCCACGAGCCATCGCGCGTTCAAAGTACTCGAGCGCTTTTGACTCGTCTTCCGGGAGATCCTCGCCAGCCGCACCTGTGTAGTAAAGCACGCCGAGTTCGTAATCGGCTTGCGCGTGACCGGCGGCGCTGGCCTGGCGCAGGAAATGGATACCCGCAGCGTAGTCTTGCTCAACGCCATAACCTTCGACAAGGCACATACCTACGGCAACGAGGCCGTTGACGTCGCCTTCGCGCGCTAGCGCCAAGTACATTTGAAACCCCCGCTCCGCGTCGAGATTGTTGAAGACGTTAAGCGTAGCGAGGTCGAAGCGTAGCGCATTGCAGCTCGCACCCGAGGTTTTGCACTCCTCCTGGATCTTCGCCTGAAGCACCGCAAGCTGGTCCAAGTTTGGCTGGTGTACAGGCCAAACACGCGACGGCAGCTTGCGCCAGCCCTCTTCGTCCTTAATCCAGCGCTCGGTCATGTCCTTCTCCATGGCACGAAGGCGGCTGAGCTCAGCAGAAAATGATTGTGATGCATCACACGTGGCAATCGACGAAGCATGGAAAGCGACGCCTGCACCGGTGGCGGCGATGGCGACGCTACGGCGGTAGAGCTGGCGAAGCATGATGGCGCGGTGGGAATTCCTGTGTCAGCAACTTGTGTGGCATGCCATTGGCCGACACCAGTGGTCAACTGACCAATGGTGAGAGACCCGTATTACGGTATTTGTAGTCGACACCAAACTTGTCAACTCGAGGAAACGCCGGCATGAGCTACACCAAGCGAGCCTCCGGTGCATGTTGCCCCATGGGATATTGCACGCAAGCAAAGTCGGATTTTACTAATGGCATGGCCCAGTCGAGTTTTCTGTTACTCCGCGCGCCATGAGGCCTGGCAGGGGCGCACAAACTAACAAGTGAAACCGTTTGTTGACCCGACGGCTATACGGCATGCGACGCATCCTATCGTCGCAGAGTCGAGGGCGCATCGATAGCCAAGGCGCAGCTCACGACACTAGCGTTGCCGAGGACGCTGCTTCCAATGTGCCGTCACAAGTCGCACCAGAGTCGCCGACGCGCAGCACCGCCAGTGTCCGTAATATCGGCTCCTTCTTCAAGTCGTCATCATCACCGGAAAAGGCGAAGGACGCTGTAGCACCCGACGAGCAGAGCTCCAAGAAGAAAAAGGGTTTTGGCTTTGGCGGCTTCTCGCCAAAGTTCAGTCTAAGTAACTTCAACCCACTCAAGCGGAACGCCAAGAAGAACGGGCCAGCTAAGGGCGTTGCCCCCCCACCGCCCGACCGTCCGATTGCTAAGCTCTTTGCGGCCAAATACCACGGTCATCTCCGCCTCATATGTAGCTATCTTCCTTTCACCGCTCTCGGCCGCCTAGCCCAAGTCTCCGAGGCGATGCAAGACTTTGCACTCGAAGTTTTTCAATCGCCCGAGTACATGGCCCCATACAAAGACTCGATTCCCACCTCGTATGTCCTACGATTTCAAGCGCGTGGAGCTCCTTTTATGATGTAGGTACTACTTGTACCAAACTCTTCTCCGCGACCATTTGCTCTCGCGCAATCGGAGGGCCATTGACTGGGACATCCCCGTCGCCGTGCTGGACTATCTAACCCTACCAGAGCGCCTCACAATGACTTGTGTATGCCGACGCTTTGTGGGCATTGTAAGCTCGATGGACCTTCGCCTTTGGGGCCAGCGCCAAGGCTATAAATTTCTTCAATCATACGACATCGAGAGCAAGGCCTTTTGGCTTGTTCGGCACCGATATGCGCGCACCCGCTCCGTTACTCTGCGTGCGTTTATCCTCAACCAACTAGTCCATAAACTCCTACTCTTTATAGACTACATGACTTCGCCTCAAGTAGAAGTCTTCCTTTCGGCCGTTGGCCACGGCTGCTTTCCGAAGCTGACTGCATTCTGCGTCAGCCACGTTCATTTCACTGAGCCGCCACTACACTTGAGCAAGCAGCTCGTCGCTGCCTTCGATCAATCGGGACTGTTGAGCAAAGTGAACAACTTGTCTCTTCAAGGTTGGTCCTTTCCCATGTTCCAAATCACGTTTCAATCGGTTCAGGTCTTGACTGGGGACTGGAAGGGTACGCTGTGCTTTTCGAGTGTCTTTTTCGCGGTGATCTTGTTCATTTATTGCATTTTGATCTCTCAGGTACTGGTCTTTGCTTCGCGTGCAACTATTGAGCGAAGTTACGATAGAGAACGCGCTGGAGCACATCAACATGGTTCGACTGGCGCCTTGCTTTGTTCGCGATCACATGTGCAAGCTCCAGACGTGGAATCTGCGGCGTACGACAGTTTGGAAGTTTGATATGACTGATTATTTGTAGAAACTACATTGTCGAGTGCCAGTTTCCGTGTCGTGCTCGACTGTGTCGCGCATTTACCTGCTTTGCAATCGTGGGACATCTCCGAAAATGACCTTACTATTGAAGCCTGGGAAGCCCTGGCAACCTACTGCCACCAGCCGACTACCAACGTTTTTCATACCCTTGTCACTTTCAACTGCAGTGGTTTGTCGCTTCAATGAAATGGACGCCCCACCAGGCACAGGCGGGAGCTTCAACGAGGCGGGGATGCTCGTGCTCTTCGAGGCTCTTACGGCGGTCGACTGTTTGCACCTAACCAGTCTCGACGCGAGCGGTCCTTTTAGCGTGATTCGACCAACTAAAATGGGGGAGTAGGCAACGTTTTTTGCAAGGATAGTATCGTTGCGCTGAGCAAATGCCTCGTCTTCGAACGAATGCCGCATCTCCAGCAATTAAACCTTGCAAGTTGTCCCGTCATTGCTTGGGTCTGGGACTAATCATGCTGTAGGAACACAGCTCACGGCCGAGAGCTTCTCGCTTCTCTCCAATGCTCTCGGTGGGCAACTATTTCACTTCAAGAGCGCTCAATTGTACAACTCGATGCCGGGGCATGCATTGCGCCACCTCAATGTATCGGGTACACAAATCGAGCTCTGGTGCGAGACTCATATCTTTGCCCAGGCAACACGATTGGGGCTGGTGCCGCGGCGCTTTGGGCTGCAATGAGTGATCGTGCTTTCGTGCAATTGGAGACTCTCATTATGTCATGTATGCTGTGGTCATCGCAGGGATTGCGGATGCGCGTAGACGCGGGGCTTGCCTTACAAGAGTTCAACGGCTTGGCACAAATGCTGCGCAAGGCCGACAGCTGTCCAGCGCTGCGCCACTTGGATCTTGGCGGTTTGTCCATGTATTTTTCATCGATTGCTCATGAAATTGCAGGCAATGCTCCGAAGAGCACAGGCATCATACGCTTCGCACAGTTTTTCCAGTCCTCCGCTGCGACGCGGCTCCGGCATTTGGACCTTAGCTGTATGGCTATTTGCTTCAGCGTTATTGCCCATAGTATCACACTGAAGTGACCTAGACAACGGGGTCGACTCGGCAACGATTGACCGCCTCGTGGATGCGATCGAAGCGCATGCGTGTCCCGGCCTCCAGCATCTCAACGTGGCGAGAAACTTGCCGTTGCAAAGTACCACGATTGCCCACCTCAACCAAGTCTGTGATATGCTACCTCACGCTTTCAACCATTCGCGTAGATGGTACGGGGGCCAAGCTGTCCAAGCCTACGGTGCCTGCAGATGGGCGGTATCCGTTGCCAGTCAATATATGCACTAATCTTTCTTGGCGGTAGATGCGGCAACACCAGACGCTGGCGTTGCCCTCGTCAAACAAATCCGCAGCCATCAAAGCCCAGTTGCTCTGGTACGATCGGAGTATTTACCGACCGATCGGTGCTTCGGATCACTGCTCATTGCGTTTGCAGGAACGACAACGGGAAACATTGCGTTCGGCAAAACGCGAGGCCTTCGAGCGTAAAAGCCACGAGGCTGCAATCGCGACGGAAGAGCGAACGAAGGAAAAGTGTGCCATCCGCCGGGCGTTATACGACCGCCTGGAGGCTGAGGCGGCACAAGCCAACCTGGTGAAAAGCCCCACCAAGCGCAAGACCAAGCTTGTGCAAGACCTACCGATTTACCGCAAAATGCACGAAGAAATCTTAGCTGCGCTGGGGACGGGGCTGAATTAATAGCAGCGCCTCGAGTGCGGTGTGCTCAGAGAGTACGTCGTCAACAAAGGCAGCACGCATTTCTCTGCGGGGCGAGAGACGTGTATGACAAGAGAAAACGAGAGCACACCGCCATTACAGATACCATGTCCAGTTTAAATCGCAATCAAACAACGAACTAACGACCCAGGTTGGTGGACAGATCTACAATTTGCAACCCATTCCCACTATGGCGCACCGCGCACGTGATAACGCTTTGGCCTGAGCTTAAGATGTTGCCAGTAGCGCCTTTCTCGTGTCCCAATTTTACGAGACTAGATGGTGCTGGGGGGTAAGGAATGCTCTCTCCGCACAGTCGTGTCAAGTAGCTCCACAATTGCGGTGTGGCCTTTCGATGCCGCAATTTGGCGCGGTGTCGAACCGTGCTATTTAACATGAGCTCCACAGAGTGCGTCATCCGTGTACATTTGTCGCAAGGGAGCTTGTTGCCCCCGCTGCGAGCAGCGTGCGTACGACGGCCTCGTGACCATGCTGACAAGCAATGAACAAGGCAGTGCTCCCGTCCTATTCCATGAAGTCCTACATGCTGCGATCCTTTTTTAATACGTACACCCGTGCGGCGCTTGTCAACATCGACGTTGGCATCGATTAGCAACTGGACGACCCGTTCGTGGCCATTGGCTGCCGCAGTCCAAAGCGGCCACCGACCGTCCTACACTGCACTCAGATACATGTATCGAATGGCCAATTCACATTGTCACGGGCTTCGTTGTCGGCGTAAGCGTCGAGAAGAACTTGGACGGCCTCGTGGTGGCCGTTCATGGCAGCCATGTACAGTGGCGTCGCGCCGTCCTGCGGCGTATGAGCAACGAACGACACAAACCTTCGGACGTTGCGCCGCCGATGTGGATCAGCCCGTGCGTTTAGCAGTTGTAGCATTACCGCAACGTTGCCTTGCTGTGCAGCAACATAGAGTGGAGTCGCGCCGTTCTGGAGATCGTTTACTTTGGTGAACCGTCAATGCATACCTTGTTGGCTTGGTCAACCGAAGCGTTGGCATCAAGAAGTAGCTGCACGATAGGCTTCAAACCGTCGAATGCCGCGGTCCAAAGCGGTGACCGACCGTCCTATAGAAACATGGTTCTACTCACAGTTAAGGAATACTGAAGGGTACTGTGTCGCTTTGATTGACGTTCGCCAAGGCGTTGCGTCTTGCTGCGCCGCGGCCGTCGTGCATGTCGAACTGTGCATCACAATTACTCGATAGAGTCGCAGTCGATCGACGTAGCTGTTGCACCTGTTGGTGGAGAAGCCGATGGACGACTCCTTGCTGGCCGTTTTGAGTCGCTCGGTATAGAGGGGTATCGCCGTCCTGCAAAAAGCGTCTTCATAATGGTCCAAATCAATGTGGTAGACCATACACTATCACTGTGGTTGATGTCTCCTCCAGCATCCAGTAACATTTGGACGATGTCAACATGGCCTTTCTTCGATGCAAAGTGCAGCGGCGACGTTTGCTCCTAATGATGGTTTGGACAATGCGCAACGTTATCTGAATACGTCGGCCAAGTGGTTGGCATTTGCACCTGCATCTAGCAGTAGTCTGGTGATGGCCCCATGCCCATTCTGAGCCGCGAGGCAGAGTGGCGTGGCATTCTATCGCATGGCTGCTGCCCGAACAGTCATGGATGCAATGTACATTGCGTCCTCGATGGACGTCGGCGCCAGCATCGATGAGCTGGCGAACAACCTCAATGTGGCCGTTCCCAGAGGCCACCCAAAGCGGCGTGCGACCTGGCTAGCACTTGTAAGCCTTCATTTGTTGATGTGATACCAAACCTCGGAGTACGGCTCCCAGAACGGTTGGGCACCATCGCGGAGCTGCTGCGCCACAGCAGCAACATTTCCATTAAACGCAGCGTAGAAGAGAACTTCGTCGCAGCTCTACGGAGATCAACATTGAATCTCGACCATGTGCGATGGACAGACGCTCATGCGTGTCAAAATCAACAAATGCCCGTCGTGAGCAGAATGCGTCTATCCGGATACGGATAATGAGGCGATCTTTCTCTTCAACCGAAGGGCAAACTCGTCAAATTGTGCCACAAAATCTGCAGACGCTGCAACTCCTGCACTAAAGTGGCTACGATCGATGGCAGACCATGTAGAGAATAAAGCAACTATTCGCCTGCTTTGAAACAGCTCGTGGAGGCCGTTGAGTTGATTGCACCTTCGTGCGGTTGCCACGATGAATCTTTTGTGGAGCGGCACGCTTTGAGCTGTGTCTTTGCACTGTGGAGCCAGTTTCTTTACTCAGTGAGTGTTTATATATGTTGGAGAAGAGCAGAACTTTTTGTTTAACACTGCAAGGTTCTCCATCGTCAAATCAAAGGCTTGAGAGAGGCTGCGATTCGCCGGTATCGTATATAACAGCCGGAAGGCAGACCAAACTTATCGAGATTTCGTGGTGCGATTGTTCAGGCAGACGGATTGGACAATGAATCGTGAAACGGAGCCTGTATACTTCGTCCGGCAGCATTTATGTAATAACCTAGCTGGGCACCGCATACATTTGCAGCGTAGTTTAGTTTGGCTGAAGGGTAAACTTCTAGTCGTTTATCCGTATCCGGACAAGGTATAGAGACAGGATGTTGCAGTTGGTGATCTGACAAGCATGACGGTGGGCGAGATGACGAAGCCCCTAATACTCATCAGCATTCCGTAGAGCCCCGAAGAAGCCCTGTCCGATGCCGCCTTCACAGGCGACGAGAGCAAAGTTGTCCGGCTACTTGGTGGCGGAGTCCTTCCTGTATGGGAACCTGAGGTATCGCATTCCTATCAATACAATCAACTTAAGTTAACAGGGGATAAAGGGTCGTACACCGCTCTGGATGGCTTCGGCCAAGGGACATGCAAATATTGTTCGCCTACTCTTGGAAGCCGGTGCTGATGTTAACAAATGCAAAGAGGTACATACGACCGCCATTGAAGGACAACTAAATATCAGTGTAGACCGCTACGCCTCTTCTGATTGCTGCTCAAGACGGACACAAAAATGTCGTCGAACTTCTGCTGAATGCTGGCGCTGACGTAAACCACGCCACATCGGTGCGGCTACTTAGTCACATCCATTCCAATGGTGCATAGACTGGAGTAACAGCCCTCCTTTTGGCTTCCGTGAATGGGCACCAGTCAATTGCTCGGCTGCTGCTTGCTTCCGGTGCCAACATTGACAAATGCACTACTGTTCAGATGAAGTGTACTGCACAAAACTTATTGCACCCGAATAGAACGAAGAGTCGCTGCTTTTCGCCTCCGCCCGCAAAGGCCACACTGCCATCGTTCGAATGCTTCTGGACGCTGGCGTCAGCGCCAACCTCGCAGAAAGGGTTCGAAATGGTAAATCTCAAGAGACTTACACGCTAAAGGAGGGGCGATCGCCGCTATGGACAGCGGCTTTTGAAGGCTACGAAGCCGTTGTGTGCCTCCTTCTCGACGCGGGTGCCAACGTCAACCAAACTTGCTCTGTAGGATCAACAGGCAATGACTTTCTCACTGCAAATGTTAGAGGAATACCACGCCTCTCTATGCGGCCGCACAAGAAGGACACGCACAAGTTGTTCAAAAGCTGCTGGAAGCAGGTGCCTGGCTCAACCGATGCTGTTGTGTACGTATCGACTACGTCAAATCTCGTAAAATTGCATAGAACGAAAGTACACCGCTTTACATTGCCGCAAGGAATGGTCATGTCGGCGTCGTGCGAGTACTCCTTGATGCTTACGCCGACGCTGGAATCGCTGAAGCCGTTTGAATATCGTTCCCAACCGCAATCTAAACAGGTACTGGTAGGGAGGGCGAACCCCCCTTTGGACGGCAGCCTTCGACGGCTATGACGAAGTGGTGGAACTCCTACTGAATGCAGGTGCCCCTGTGGATCAACTGTGTAGCGTAAGTTTACTAGGGGTCCCCTTTACAATTACGGAGTCTAGTCCGGAACAACTGCACTCACGGTGGCTGCACAAGAAGGAAAAACTACTGTTGTGCAGCAACTCTTGCATGCTGGTGCAAATGTCAATCACCGCCGACACGTAAAAGTCTACAAACGTAGCCCAAGTTAACAAACCGTAGGATGGATCGACTCCATTGTTTGCGGCTTCAATGCTTGGCCGCGAAGACGCCGTCCAGTGCCTCATTGATGCGGCTGCGGACACTGAAATCTCCGGCACGGTACTCGTACAGCAAGGTCACAAAGGTTTGTAAAGACTCGTAGAATGGCGCGACGCCTCTCTGGATGGCATCACATAATGGCCACGTGCAAGTTGTGCGCCGTCTTGTTCGGGCTAGTGCCAACCCCAACCACCGGCGCACCATTGTGAGATCAATCCATTGAGCTTCAATCCATGTTGCATATAGGACGGCAGAACGGCGCTTTATGTCGCGGCCCAAAACGGCCTCGCTAATGTGGTCAAGGTTCTCCTGGATGCCGGCGCCGACCCCCAGCAGCTTGACACAGTAAGGCATCTTTTGGAAATAGCTATGCTAAGCTTTTCGGTAGAACGGCATGACAGCGCGCGCAATCGCACTTGACAGAGGCCACACCACAGTAGTGCAGCTTATCGACCAAGCGAGAGCTCCCAGTGGCCGTCCACTACAACGTGAATCCATGAATTAGCATCCAACGAAGGCGACCAATGTTGATCAACAATTAAACTCGATGCCTCATAGTAGGTTTATTGTGTCATAGGATGTATGATATTATGTACCGTCCAAGTAGTTCACGATAATGTAAGACTTAAACCGCGAGGTTGCAGCTAGTCAGGCTGGAAGGTTATGCCTATTACGAATATAATTCGCCAACCTACTCACATGGCGACGATTCTATGATGATGAGAACACCGCAGTTATGCAAGGACGGTCAAGTCGAGCTGAAGGACTGTCAGGGGACAATCGGCTACCATCGAACCTGATCAAA
The DNA here is from genome assembly GCA_002081595.1 of Achlya hypogyna. Classification (NCBI taxonomy): domain Eukaryota; phylum Oomycota; class Saprolegniomycetes; order Saprolegniales; family Achlyaceae; genus Achlya; species Achlya hypogyna. The sequence continues at coordinate 83,885 of JNBR01002826.1, forward strand.
TAAAGCAAACTAATCACTGAAGCGGTGCTTGAAGATTACATACTGTGTAGTTTTTCCACGTACCGGGTCCATCTCTATTATAAATTGCCCTACAACGCTTAACCCCTTTTCCCTCTTCGGTGCCTTCAAGCGCTCTGTCAATGATGTCCCAAGATGATGAAAACCAGAGAAATATTCGACGTCTGCCCTATCTTTGCCCATTTGTTTCGAATGTCATCTTGAACACTCCACCTGAATGCCTGAAACTGCGGCTCGAAATAGTTCCATGGTGGGGTCTGTGCCCCGTGCGCTGCGGCGGGCGACGATGACCAAGGGTACAGTTGACCGCAGCGTAAGTCTGCAAGAGAACGAAAACCAGTTTCTCTTCTTGCAGGCGCTCCGAAGACGGCCCCCGTCGCGTCATCACGTTTCGTTGCACAAGCGGGCTGTGGCGCGGCTAGGTGACGTCCACGCCGCGATACCAGCGACCCCGGACGTGGATGAGACCGACAAAAAGAATATCGACCGCAACTCGATGATCTGCAAAGCCGTGGTCATTTTGTGGCGAAGTCATGAGCGTATGCGCGCCTGGCGCAAGTGGACTGAAGTAGCAGCCGCCGAAGCTGGGCTTCGGCGGGCCGCGCACGTGGCTCACTTGCGAAGCGCATCGCTGGAGCTACTGCGGCGCCGCCCACCGTCGTACACACCTGAGGAAGTCGCGCTGCTCGAAGAATGGGCGCGACAGCTCCAAGAAAAGATCTTTCACGACTTGTCACCCGACCGCGTCACCGACATCGTTCGGCACATGACGCTCACGCATTACCGCGCCCGTGAATGCCTCTTTCTTGAGGGTGACGTCGGTCACGGCTACTACATCCTCATTGCCGGCTCCATTTCCATTTACGTGGACATGCCCACGACAACAAAGGGCCTCATTGCGCAGGGGCGAACGCACGCGCTCGAAGCAATCCGCCTCGACGCTGCCATGCTCGGGCAGTACAGATATGACATAGGCGAGGGCGACGGATTCGGCGAGGTCTGCGACTGGGTTCGATTCAAAGATTCTACGTTTCGTAGGTGGCCATGTTTAGCAGCGACCACCGGCGAACTGCGTCTGCTGTTGCTAGCAGCGCCTGCGATGTCATTGAAATCCCTAAAGACGTACGTCTCGACGACTACACCGCGTTGTACACACGACGGTGCTAGGTGTATGATCGCACGCTGCGACGCGCCCAGTATGAAGCCTACAGCACGGCTCAAAAGCTCGCGTTTTTGCCCACCGTTAACATCTTTTCCGACTGGCTACACGCAAAACTGGTCCTCCTCCTCGACCTGCTCGACCGACGGGAAGTACCGTTCGGTCAATACCTGCTCAATGAAGACAAGCCATTTTCGGGCGTCTACTTCGTCCTCACCGGCCACGTGCACATCATGCAAAAGCTGTGCGTGGCACCGCAAACGCCGTCGCATGTGCTAAAGTCGCCCATAAAGAAGGCGATCCCTATTACAGTAGACACCATATCGCGACGCGGCATCATCGGCATCCAAGCGCTCGTCGAGCACACCAAAACTTCCAAGTACTCGGCAGTCGTGGCGACGGACAAGGTCGAGTGCCTCGTGCTAACGCCCGACCACTTTGAAACATTTCGAGGCCTGCTTCAAGCCACAAACCACACCCACCTCAAGCACATGTGGCAAGAGCTGGAGACGGCGCGCGCAACCAAGCTTGGTGCCGCCGCTGCTGCGTTCAACACGACAGACGGCCCTCCACTACCGCACCCGCCCCAGCCGCCTCCAAAGTTACGGTACCAGCGTGAACGAGGGGACGACGTGCTTCCCGTCATGACATCGATGGCGGGCAAAAAGTTCGTGTTTCACGATTTCGATCTCCTCGTTGAGCCGGTCCCCGTTCCCCTGGCGCCGTCGTCGCTGCCTAAGATGACATTGCTCGCCAGGTCGCCCATTCCTGCAGCTGAGCAAGCCAAGGTTGTCGCCCAGCACTTCGCGACGCTCAAGCCGCGTCTGTGGGACCCGGCGCGCGGATTTGTGCAGGAAGTGCTGCCGCTCATCGAGAAAGTTGACATGCTCCGCCCGGAGCGGCCTGCGCTGCCAGCCTTCGAACGCAGCCTGGCTTCGACGCGACGCAAAGCCAGGACAATCGCCTCCGAGCATAGCGCTTTCACCAATGCGCGACGAACCCTCAACAAACCCCTTGTCTCGTATAAACACGCCTTTTAGATTCCAGTGAAAGCTGGTCGAGGTTACTAGAGGCACGACACGATAGAATGGATGTTTGAGGCATACTGCACTTCCAGCCAAAGTCATGAGAATAGGAAGCCACCACTGTTTGAACAATTGCGAAGAGATGTTGGGCTTGCTTAATGCGAGTTGGAGCGATCTGCCATTTGGAGCATCAAGGTAGCGGAGCCAGGGTGCTACAAGTAGAACATGCAAGGCAGTGCTGGCTAGAAATGCTGCTTGTAGCACCAAGGAAGGGGCTTTCTTGAGCCTTTGCGGCTTGCAGAGTCCCTCTGCACATGGCTTCATGAAACAGCTACCGGTGTTTGTTGCCAAAAACGACTGCCGCTTGCGTTGATTCAAGTTCTTGGAGTTCAGCGTTGCATCGCCTCCTATAAATACTCCCACGTGCCATCGACGAGTCGTGTCATGACCGATCATACGTCCATCGTCAGGGCTCGTGCGGGGTGCTAACAAGCGTGTAGGCCGTGGGCGCCAAAGTTCGGCCTCAAGCGCGCGGGCGTGCGAGTTCGTCTCCGATCCGATGCGCCAGTGCACGCGCTGAGCATACATGGCACAACGGCGCGCGACATCCTTGGTGGTTTGTTTGCTCCCTCCGTCTCTGCCACAGCTTCCACACGGGTGTAGATGGAGTGCCCACTCCCACCAAGTCCGTACTGCATCAGCCAGCGCCGCTGCGGTCACCAAAGGCTCAGAAGAAATACGTCGCGAGCAGCAGCATCCTCGTGCCCAGCGACAGCTTGCACTCATCGTCAGCTGTGGCCGTGTCCCTCGCATGTCACCCGTCGCAGGACCACAGGTACAAGCTGCTGTTGCTAAGCGCCCATGTGATCGTGCGATTCAGCGACCGGCCTTGGTCCCTGACGCAGAGTTGTCGGGAGCTTCCAACTACCGCGCCAACTGCCACATTTCTGAAGCACCCGTCACAAACCAAGTTAGCATCCAAGTCCATCGACGGCGACTTTAAGCCTCCTCCCCGGAGGTACAACGCCTTGGCATCCGCCTACCAACGTCAGCTAGTGCGTTTGTATACGATGGCGCGGCACGGCGCCACGTTGCTTTTGGCGGTGGCTACCTACTTGAACAGCAGAGCCATTCCAGCCCTGTGAGCTCTCCGAAGCGAGCCTCAAGCGTCAAGATGGTATTTATTAGCCCTTGCCAAGATAATAGCTAGTTTGAACGGAGTTGGCGATTCGTCTTCCGCCTGGCTTCTCTTGAATTGTGCGTTTGTACACGGGACGAGCCAAATGCTCAACCCAGCAATCGCGGTGGAGCTTCAAGTGCGAGCTTCTCTTGTAGTAGCAGCTGCCAGTCGAAGCGGCAACTGGAGTATGTCCTCGTCCACATCGACTGCACAAGGAGTCACCCTACGAAATCACGCAGAACGAAGAGCCCAATGAGCGCTGGAACACATTCACGTCATCACCAAAGTAGGCGTATACGAGCCCAGAGAGCCTTCATGGTTGCTAAAACCAAGGCTACTCAAGTTCTCAATGAGCTACAGCCGCCCGCAGCACTTGGGCGCCGCCGAAGATGCTTTCCTCCACTTTCAGGCTGCCTGCCACACATCCAAGCGCGCTCGCACAAGGTCGAAGGGGGTGCAAGGGCCGATAGATCTTCTCTGCAATGCGTGCAGTGGGAGCTCACGCTTCTACCCGAGGCAAAAATCATGAAAAATTAGCGCAAACGCCAATCCTAATCGCTATCGTCGATAACAATCATGTTGTCGCTTGTATCGATGGGCGACGCTGGCGGTGGCAAAAGCTCTTCCTTAACAGCGGCCGCGGGACGGGAGACCGGCGCCTCGTCAACGACGGCCGGTGGCTCACTCACCGCCACCGATGACTCGCCCTCTGCTGCTAGTGCCTCGTCCATAGCGACAACTTCCGCCGCAACGACTTCGGTGGCTTCGAACGCGACCTCGGCGACGTGTTTAACGTCGTCCGTCGCGGTCGTGTCTTCGGGGTCGTCTGTTTCCACGACGGTAGGGGCGGGCTGGCACCGCACGATCATGTGCTGCATGGTCTCGAGGAGGGCCTCCCACTCGGGCGTTGGCGCTTGCACGTTGCTGTGCGCCTTGAGCGCGCCTTCGATGGTCTTAAGCGTGGCCATGGCTTCGTCCTTGTGGCGCTGGATGTTGCCCAGGTTCGTGTCGAGATCGGCCACTTGGCGATCGATGAGCTTGGCGAGAGGCGGGCATTTGAGCTGCACCTGCACTTTGGCGAGCTTCAACGCTGGCAGCTCCAGTAGGTGGTCATCGGCCGCGGCGCGCTTGTTCAAGCTAGCGCGCCGCTCCAGTAGTACGCTCTTCATCTCGTGAAAGTGCTCGTCCATGTGCTCCCACTTCTTGAGCGACTTTGTGAGGCCCTTGAGCTTGTCGGCTACTATGGTCACGAGTAGGTGGTCCGAGCTGCCGGCGAGGTCGGCTGTGCATACGCGGTAGGCCGGAATGAAGCGCTTGGCAAGACTCAAGGCGCGGAGAGCCTTTCGGTGGCGCACGGCGTTGTCGATTAGCGCGTTGGTCTGTGCAAGCTCGTGCTCAACCACCAGCACGTCGCCCTTGGCCGCCGCCATCTTGGCCACCCACTCCTCGTACAGCCGCAGTTCCTTTTGCCACGCTTCCTCAGTGCGCGCCTCTTTGGCGTCGCAGCCGCGGAGCCGCTTCTCTGAGAGCGTTGTCAGCGCGGCCACCGTGCGCTTGAAATGGTACCGGCCCGAGAGAATCCCGTGACGAAGGTTCAGCACTTGAACGAGGCCATCGATGCCGGGGGTGAAATGGTCGTCGTTCGGGTCGTTCTCGCGGGCGCAGTTTTGTACGACGGCCGTTAGTTCGCGGTCGATCGAGTTGACAACTTTGGCGATGTCAAGCGACGACAGGTGGACAAGCACTTCCCCGGTGCTGTGCAAGAGAATGTCTAGCCGCTCGTCCTGCGAACCAAGCACACGGATCATGCCGTCGATCTGCGCCAGTAGCGTCGGTGCGGTCGCCGGGGGGTCGTCTGTGGGAATCACCGGATGTTCCGGCTCGGCTGGAGCGACAACCGCGCTGGTTTCGGCAGCCTCTGAATCCACGGCTTGATCGGCCACATCGACGCTCAAGCCCAAAATGGCCGGTGCAGCCGCCAATGTCGGTTGGCCATCGGCAGCAGCGTTGGAGCCATCGATCTTGTCGTCTGCGGGCTCCTTTTCGGTCGGTCCGTACTGCACAGCGACCTGACGTAAGTCTTGCAGCAGGTTGAGCACAAGCGAGCACTAGAGGTCGCGTGAGTTCAACGTGTGGGCAGGGACTGTACATGATGGTCGATGCAGGATTCGCAGTAATACGTCGTGTTGGGTGTCTGCAAAAACATGTCAGACAATGGGGCGGGCAGGTGATCGGGCGTACGTGCTTTGCGCAGCTCTTGTGGTGCAGCTTTCCACAGGCCTCGCACTTGACGCAGTAGCTTTCGATTCCGCGGTCCTTTAAGCAGATCGAGCACGTCTGTATACATGAGTAGAAGGTGTTGTGATGGGCATACACAGTACCTCTCGCATAGGCTGCACGGGCTCAATATGCCGGCTGCGTGGAGGCTGAACAGGCGCAGCAGGGAGGGTTCCTGGCGTCGTGCGGGAAATCCACATCTCGCGGATATCCTTGAGGCACTGTCCAGTTTCGGTAGAAAACAGCGAGATCCAGCCTGGGTCGCTCTGCAAGTGGACGTGGGCAAACGTTGTCGGCGAGCTTCGGCCCTACCCGGATCGGCGTACTCGGGTTCAGAGCGCGTTTCATCGCCAGCGCTAGCGTCGAAGGGTTCAGGTAGCGTCGTCCGTCGTACAACATCGCGCCATCAGGCAGTACATCTGCGTATATCTTTCGGCGGTAGTAACTCAGAAACAACTTGTTCGTGCCTGCCAAGTCGCCTCAGTCATCATTGCCGCTCGACCAATCTACCTGGCTTGAGAAGGTTGTACTGGATCAACCCGCGGATGATGCCGGTGAGGTCTGCGTTCTAACGCAGCATGAGTCTTCACGGTTCAGTCGCGGCCACGGCACTACCATGGGCGGCTCTGTGGTGTCTTGGAATCGAGCAATCTGAAATCAATTCTAAGAGGCACACTACCTCTATAAATACATACCTATATCAATACATACTTGGGAGAAACAAAAATACCTTTCAGATCTTATTGGGACATAGCCCTTTCTACCTGAGGTTGCCTTTCTACTGGGACAAACCCTCGGTGCACTTTCAGGACAAGTTGTACACACCACCGACATTTATGAGAGTATCTTTTAATTATAAACTATAGGGCGCGCTCACGCGGCCGAGGAGGAGGTGGTCATGTTCTGCACTAGAGTGGCCATCTTCTTCTCGAGCTGGCCCTCGAGCGCTTGGCACGTCTTGTCCGCAAGTGTTCGATCTTTCTCCAGCACGCTGCGCCACTGTTCCAGTAGCTCGAGGTTGCGCGCCACGATCTGCTGCGTCTTGACAACGACATTCTCTGCGCGCTTGAGCCGGCGGTCCATCTCACCAGAGTCGCTCAGCGCGTCGGGCGTTGTGAGAAGGGCACCAGGACGTGCGAGGTCCTTGAGCGTCGTGGGAAACTTGGGCATTTGGAGCGTAGCGAGGGCTGGTGCGTAGTCCGGGTACTTGCGCTTGGCCTCCGGCTGAATTTGGAGCGCAGCAGCCTCCACGAGCCGGCTTGCCTCGATCGCAAGCGGGTACGGGCCCATGATGAACTCCTTCATCGTGTGCGAGTACTCGTTGCCGACAATAGTCGCGAGTGCCGACCGAAGCAGGCCAAATGCCTGCCGGTACATCTTATAGATGTCTTCAAGCTGCTTCTGGATAGCGTCACCAGCCTTCACTTCTGAGGCCGCGACGGCGATGTGCGCCTTGAGCCGGTGCACGTCCGGAACAACAAAGGCATTGAATACGTTGTTGAGAATGTCGCGCTTCTCCTGCTCGAGCAGTTCTTGGCGCTCCATGAGCTCGACGTCCAGGTCGTCCATCGGTACGGGCAGCGACGGCGCCGGCAGCTGGCCACCCGCGGACCGCGGCTTGAGGGATTGGATCTGAAGCTCAGTGAGACTCATGGACCGACGCTCGAGTTTGTGGAGGGCATCGTCCGCAGCTTCGGCATCGCTCAACTGCTTGCACAGCTTGAGCCGGAGTTTCTCCATGCGCTTTTCCTTGTTGAAGCCGAAGAAGCGGCGCAAGGCGGAGTTTTCAATCTTTTCCATCTTGTCAAGTAGTTCTGCCTGCGTCGCGCGCTTTGCAATGCAGTCCTTGCGTGCCTTCTCGAGTTCCTTTGACAATGCGAGCCACTCCTCTTCGTAGGGCGCCGGAATGTCGATCTTTCCCCCGCGCGTGCTAGGAAAGAGGCCTGTACCCCGCGAGCTTGAGAAGAGACCGCTGCGGCTCATCCCAGGCGGCGTCGTTGAGCTCGTCGACTGGCCACGAATGCTCACGTTGAAGCCACGCGAGCTACCGTAGTTGGATGGCACACGCTGGCTGCTGATGCGCGAGTTAAAGACGCCGCGCGACGACGCGTTGCCGCCACTGCGTGCCGACTCGAGGTTGTCCCAGCTATGGTTGCGCTGGCGGCTGCGCTGGAGGCGCGCCATCTGCTCGAGCTCGAGGTTGAGGCGCTCGTATCGGGCGAGGAGCGTCTGGTCGATCTCGTACTCCTCCGAGACGCTGTTAGAGCGCACGCTCGAGCTCGGGGCCATCTCACGCCTGGGCGACACTTGCAACACTGTCGCGTCGGGCGCCCACCTCTTCCGATGCCAGCTGCCAGTTTGCACCTATTGTATTTTACTTGATATTTGTATGCGGGATTCATTTTATTCTTTGACGCATGTCGCCGAGAGTAATGGCCGCGGCTTTTTTGCCGTTCAATACAAACTTCAAGTCAAGTGGCTTGCCGCAAGGCCATTGGCTCGTTCGGGCTCTGCCGGTTACTCACACTTCCATACAAACTTCAAGTTTCACGGAGGTGGGCGGCGACGACGGCCACCGCTGGCCCTGGGACCACCTGCGCCACGCGCACTGCGCCAGTCGCTGCGTCCCTGCAAACCACACCAAGCGGGACGAGCTCCACGGCGCTACGAGTGAACAGACCTGTGGCTTGCACAAGCCACTTGGATGCGACGAGACCAAGATCGAGTTGTGCTGGGTGGCGGAGATTCAAGGTTGCTTGGGTTTGTGGATTTGGGGAGCGGAGTGGTGCGATGGCGCCAGTGAGGCCGGTGGCGAGACTGGGAAAAGAGCTGTGCGTTGACCACGGAAACTACATTTGCAATAGTTTACTATGCGTATTGGCAAGGACGACTGCTTGGGTCATGTGCTAACTATGATTGCAGCGGTGCCCATCGCTGGCACTCAATTATCGATGGAGCAGATTGTAGACCCTTGCTCATGCCGTTGGTTCGAAGATCTGGTGCATTACGCCGAGCGGTCAACCGAAATCGGTGAGACGGCGTGCCCTCCACCTGCACGTATTATACGACTAGCTCCAAGCGCCCGTGCGTCACCACGGACACAGAAATGGTATACCAAAGAGTTGGTGTCGTCGTTGATGCTCTCGAGGGGTGCGCTTTCTCCAGCAATCTTGTTTGCCGCTCTCGGCCAAGTAGTCATGAGCAGCACGACCGACGACCAGGACCTCCTGCGACAGATCGTCGTGGCTGACACCGTCTGCGAGGGCGGTCGATTTCGCGCATCTTGCCGTGTCCGTGTGATCCACTCGTTCGGGGGGTCATCGATGGCACGTACTGTACGACGGCACCGTGGCGCCCATGCTAGCGCTTTTCCCGCGGGTGCGGGCTTTCCGATGAAGTCGGCAGCAGAGAACCGCACGGACGACGGTTAAGTTCAGTTGCCCGAACCTCTCATGTACTACGTAGTAGCTACTAGCCACCTAATCTTTCACGTTGCATCGACGACCTTATCAATGTCACGGCTACGGGCCCTTCTTGGCTTTGGGCTTTTTATTTCGCCGCAATTTTTCATAAAAAGAGGCGAGGCCCGTCGGTGCCGTCGTCGGTGTCGGGTCGTCCTCGGTTTCTGGGTGGCGTGGGTGGTGTCCGCCCATGTCGCCCGTCGACGCCGCCATGTCAGGCAGAATCTTGGCCGACCGCATCTTTTCCAGCATCGACGTTCGCTCGAGGCACTCGCGATGCACCGTTTGTTGTAGCAGCGAGATTTCCTGTGGATGGCCCTGGTCATCCGAAGCTCAGTGAGCTTTTAACCAACCTGCTCCTTTTGTGCCAGCAAACTTCGCAGCTCGTGGAGGTCGCTGCTGACGCTTTCCTGGTTCGAGACTGTCTTGGGTTGTGGAGGCAACTTTGGCACCTCTCGCACCGCAGCCTCGAGCTGCTCAACGGTTTTCTTGTACTGGAGTATCTCGGTCTTGAGCCGATCGATCGTAGCGTCTTTTGCCTGCAGTGACGTCGCCATGCCCTTGTCTAGTGCCAGCTGCTTCGTTTCAAGGTCCTGCTGCAAGCTGTCCCGCTGTGCCACGAGCGTTGCCTAGCTCTTGTGAGGTCGCATGTAAGTCTAAAGGATAGCAACTTGATCCTGTTCAGCTTCACGAAGCTTCCGCTCGAGAGCCGAGACAGACGACTTGGCTTGCTGGTGACCCATTTTGGCACTCTATACCCCCGTCAATTCCATGTTAAAGTTCTGACACCAACTTGGAGTTCCTCCATGTAGCCCGCCGCGCGCTGTTTTGCCTCCCGGAGCGCCCGCTCTGTTTCATCACACTACAATACTGGCCTGAGAAGCTGGTACGGCAGGGCCGAACGGACCTTTTTCTCAGCAATGGTGGTCGCCAGCTTGATGTGACGGACGTGGTCGTTAAGCTGCTGAAGCTCCAGTTGAAGGCGCTCGATTTGCTCCTGTGCTGTGGCTGTCGCACTGTCCATCTAGAGGTCGTGTTTCCAGGATCGTCCTTAACCAGTACGAGCTTTACAGCGATGATATGGTTGGACTTGAGCTGAGCGACCTCCTTAGTCCACTCAAGCTTCACTGCATCCAAAGCGGCCTTGGCCTCGGCTGCGCGGCTCGATAGTAATCGTGCTTGCTCATCTAGAGACTGCTGCAGCGCCTTGCTTTGGTTCTATCACGCAGACTCGTCCCACGGTCACCATGATAACAGTCGGACCTTGGCTTCTCGGAGTCGATCGTCGAAGGCTGCCACCTCTTGCTTTAAGCTCGTGCGTTCGGCAAGGAGCAGAGCCTTATTTTTCTCAAGAGCCGTTGCCTGGTGCTTCCATTTGGCGATATCGTCCTGCAGCTGGTTCACGTCTACACGCTCGACTTCGGCCTCGGCCAATGTACGTGACGCCACTGCTTGCGCCTGTAGCAACTACCCATCTTGCGTTCGATCCCTGCAGTCAGTGATCAACGTACTTGGTCGTGGAGAGTTTGAATTTCGTGCTGCGCGCGCCTGAGCTCTGCTTGAACTGCGGCAAAGGTTTCAGTGGACGTTGTCGCCTTGTGCTCCAGTTCACTCCGGGCGTCGGCAAGTGCACGTTCCTGTCCTTCGATTATGGTCCGCAGCTGCGCCTGGGCGGCTGTTGCTGCATGCACTTCCTCCTCCTGCGCAGCGATCCGAGCTTCGAGGCGGCCGTGCTCCGCTGTGGCTTTGACCTTGTAAGCGCTTAAGCTTGCCTTGGCCGCATCGAGTTGAGTCGCGAGCACGGATTTCTCTGCAGCCCACTGCGCTTGGCTCGTTTCGTGCAAGCTTGCCGCTTCCTGCAGAGCGTCGAGCATCTACACGGTGGCATTGCGCATAAGAATTAGCAGCTGTCGACCTGCTGCTGCAGTCGCCCCAGCTCCAGTCCCTTGGCGCGCACTTGGTCCTCGGCTTCAGCAATGCGTCGGTTAGCCTCGTCGAGTATGAGCTCGCGCTGAGTGAGTTTTTCTTTTTCGGTGGCAGCGAGCTGCACCACCAAAGCAGAGTTCCGTTGCCGCAACCCTTCAAGGTCACGTCGGTGTGCTTGCTCAAACACTGTGAAGCCTTTGAGAGCGCTCGACACGGTCGCGACAGTGTGCGCATGCTCGGCTTGAACGGCCGCCATTTCCGCCTTGCATGCCACTTGTTTGGCTCGTTCGGCCTGCAGCCACTGGGCCACAATCTAAGCGTTAGCAGCAACGCTGAGCGCGGGGCTGGCGATAAGATGTCAACCTCGAACTGGCGCTGAAAGCACTTGACTTTTTGCTGCAGCTCTTGGACTTCGGCAAAGACAAAGTAGCTAACACCGCAGAAGGTGCACGCAGTATCGGCTGCGTCCATGCGCTGCACCGCCACGGGGAGCTTCGTACGCTCGGGGCCGTTGTACAGCTCGTCCTTCGTCGGATCGCGCAGGAGTTCGTGCGGCTGAAGCCGGAAGCCCGACATGACCCGCCAGTGTATTTATAGCCTCCGCGTTGATCTATCGTCGCTTCGTGTAAGCACCGCAACGCTGCAGAGCGGGTCGCTTGTGGCAGCTACTGGCTGTGGAGCGATGGGCTCCCTTGCTAGCAACTTGAGCCAGTCTCGATCTATCGCAGGTCAGAGCGTGCTACTGTCGCTCGCTTTATTAGCGCTACTAGCGATCTGATGCGACAGCATTTAACTCTCGAATTGCTGCGGTTTTGCACTTTGAGAACCAACTTCACCCTGAAGCTCACGTATCCTTCACAGCATCACCCCAGCTTCGATGGTGTTGCGATGCATCAAAGCCCACGCCTCCAGGCACTGCGATCGAAAGATGATACCTCACATGCAAACAGTTTCGCGTCGGTAGTTATGGAGGCCACGCTGCTTGAAAGGACGCACAGGGTACTGACGCTAGCAAGCGACTTTGCTGCCGTCGTCAGGTCGTCGTGGATCTACCGTCTCTGCCTCCGCGTCTGGATTCTCCTGACGCCGCTTCGGCACGTGTGCATCATCGTATTCGCTGTTATCACTGGCACGAGCGCCGAGTCCGCTGAAGAGCGACGACACCGCGTACTAGCCAAAGACCAGCTCAAGCACAACGATGTGTACCGAGACCGGCTACTGGCGCTTGAGATCGAGCACTTTGTCGACGTCGGCGATGCCTTGACCATGACGCGCCGGCAGCGAGACCACTTTTTTCAAACCTTTTTGAAGCTCGACTGGACTCGCAGGTCCGGCATCACCGTAAAGGATCTGTTCCTTTACTGCGGGCTTCGGCGAAGCCGCCTCGCTGATGTGCTTTTGCCGTCACCGCCGCGCAAAGAGAGTTTTCGCCGGCTTCCCGACAGGTTTGAGATCAGCTCACTCCTTGCTACGCTCTTCTCCTTCTGCTCGCTCCCACCCGCGCAGGTGCGTCAGCTCCTTGGAAAGGACGGTTGTGCAGCGCGCCGTAGCTGCTGGGGCTCGTCGTGGATACGGCCGAGACGGACGTCGTTGTTGCCGAGATCCTCGCGCAAGACCTCGTGTATCTGGAGCTAGTGCAAGCCGCCGAGGCCGCATCGTCACAGGGTGCGGCGTCGGGTACAAGTCTTCGCCTCCAAGCGCAGATCGCGCGCATCCTCGTCCTTGTCATCGGCACGCTCAACCCTAACGAACAGAAACTCATGAGTTGCTTGCGGTCGCTGTACGGTGACGGCGCAGGTATCAACTTTACCTCAGCGCACGGTATTCGACATGTGTGCGACTTCCTTCAGCGCTTTCCAGGTGCTCTTGGCGATAGCGGCAATGCTAATGCCTCGTAGCGCTTGTGTACCCGGCTTTTTGGATGCAGCGCACGCTGCGGCGGCGAATCCTCGGGCATAAGTTTTGGGGCAGTATGGTGGCTTTGCGTCGCGCGTGGGAAGCAGCCGGTCACAGCCAAGTCTTCTACTCTGTGGCCGACGTGCTAGCGATTGGTGGTGCACCGTTGATGCCCAAGTCAGCAGCCCTGGATAAGTCAACGGCATCTATGGAGCAGCGCTTGAGCAAAGTTCTACCGTCGTCCTGGTACGATCATGCTCTTGAACCGATGCTGACGTTGGAGGAAGGCTCCTGCGAAAGCGAAGCAGCATGAACGCACAAAAAGAAGAGGTGCTCGGGGCCCCACCACTGCTGCAACCGATAGACAGCGCTACGCTAGTGCACGAGACAGACGGCGTTTCCATGGCGCCCCCCAAGTTGGGGAGCAATTCTGCGGCAGTCACGGAGACGTGTGCTGTCAATGGCCCGGTCAATTCCGTCTTTGACGTCGCGGTCGACATTCAGGAGTATGCCAACGAAAAGGAAGCATGGAAGGTCACAGCCGAGAACCTCATGGCTGCCATCCACCTCAAACAACAACAGCTTGATGACATCCAACTCCCCGCAGGCACGACGTTTGCGTATGAGAGCCAGCGCCTCGTCAGACTCATCGCCGCCAACACCCTCCCGCCAGCAGACATGGAGGCTATTCGAAAGAGTATCGTGCGGCAATACGGCTACCACTTCGCCGACTTTTTGCTCCAGTTCGTTGCGCAAGGTGGTGTTACGGCGGCATCGAAGACCACACGCGGTAGCAAGAAGTCGGGTGTTAAGGCAACGGGTATCAACACAACAAACGTCTGGAGCAAGGTATCTCAGACGTTCATGTACCAATACTCATGCGGTCACAGATGTACGATCCCGCAGAAAAGCATACCTTTTACTACAATGCCCACACGGGAGAGTCACAATGGGAGCTTCCACGAGACGCGGTTCTCTCCACGGCTCCTTCTTCGAAGAAGCGCAAGACATAGTTTGTTCACGGCATTTTCTGTTTTGAGCGACAAAGACCTCACGAGCCAAGGCCGGTCGAGGGAGAGAAGATAAAGCTATCATGACGGTGATATAGCTGAGATCTGGCATTGCAAATGCACGAGAAGTGGCTTGAGGCGCAAGACGCGGAGCTGCAGTTGCACTAGCTTATCTTAAAGGAATGATCACGCACGTTCCAGTGCTCAAAAAGCTTGACCACGTACCTTCGAGAGTCTGAAGTTCTGCCTCTTTTGAGATTAGCGACACTCGGACCTCTTCCGTGCTGCGGCCAAGCGCTGCGCGGGTACTGCCGTCCATCGTTGCGACTTGAGCTGGGTTTGGCAAATTGGAAACTGCGCCAAATTCTTGAATTCTGCCTCGCTGATTGGCCAAAAAGAAAACATGCCGATCTTATCATTTATGACAGGTACTATTTCTTGAAGGTTTTACTCTGGCGAAACGCAGACGGGCCTCATTTCCGTTGGCACCAAGCTGAAGGAAGCATGGGCACATGGTGGCATCTAATGTTGATAACACGAAGAAGTTGACATAAAATCAGGTCTAGGGTAGGATGGCGCGCTGCTGGGATGCTAGCTGGGCCTGTGTCTCGGTCGTGCGATGTAGGAGTTTTGCCAGCATCGTGTGCATCTCATTGGGGGTGGCGTCATTGCCGCGCCAGACGACAGGCGCCGTTTCGACGACAGGATGCGCAATTCGTGCGTCGAGCTGCTTGCGGACCATCCTGGCCATACTCGAGAGATACGTTTCCGATATCATCGCGCCATGCGGTTTGGTATCAAACACGAAGACAGTGCCGATCACGTGGTTGCCCTCGGCGACGATGGGTGCGGCGGCGTAAAACTTGATGTGAAGATCGCCCGTGACGAGTGGGTTGGCCATGACGCGGGGGTCAACTGCCGTGTCCAGAATGACCGTTGGTGCCGTGGTCATCACCGCGTGGCTGCAGAAGCTCACCGTCCGCGGTAGCGCCTCAACGGCGATGCCCGTCACTGCTTTGTACCAAATGCGGTCGGCATCGATGAAGCTTACACCCGCGAACGGGCAGTTGTAGCCCTTGGCAAGCAGGTCCGCGATCGCCTGGTAGGCTCGCTCGGGCGGCGTGTCGAGAATGTTGTATTGCCGTAGCGCGGCGAGGCGTGCAGTCTCGTTCATCGGCATCGGTGGTGGTGGCAGCGAGTGCGACAAGTTCGCCATAGTTTCCGCGCTTATGTGCAGCGGGTCATCGCCCTCATCGCCGTGGGTGCTCGACACGTCGGAAAAACGCGGTCGGTCGCATGCTGTGACCGAATCGACGTACGTAGTTTGTGGGCGGGCACGACTGCGCACACCTGGTGCAGACACGGCCATGGACGAGATCGGCTGCGTTGTACCGCGATGGAAAGCGGGGCGGTCAGTGGCAATGCGAGCGCGGTTCTTGACTAGGCAACCACCACAGATGCGGATGGAGCGCGTCGGGCCGCCGGCAGCAATCATGTTGACAAAGCCCGTGCAAGACGTACAGACAACCTCACCGCACTACAAGACGACCTGAGTGACCGTCACAAGAGCAGACACGCACCATGCGGCAATGGTGGCGCCGGCGAAAGAGCGTGAACTTGCGGTCGCAGGTGTAGCAGTTGGTGCGGGCGTGGTCGTCGATCCACTCGTCGCCGCGCTTGAGGTCCGACCAGTGCACGGTGGCGAGGGGCGTCAGCGGCTGGTCCACAGGCATTGTCGACGCCGTTGAACTCGAAGTACTGGCGCCGGCTCGGAAATTTTTGTCACCACGTGGTGTCGCGTTGTGCCATTGAATTGTATACACCCGGCTCACTTTGCCCTTTATTTTATTCCGATTTGATTTTATTACACCTCGACAGGCGTAGACAGGGCTGTGATGTAGCGCAACGTGGGGGGGCGACACACGGCGTTCGGCGCTTGCTTCCCGCCGGCCTCGCCGCGATTCGGCAGTTTGCTCCCGGTCACAGCCGGCCCACAAGGAACAGTAGTTTGTTAATCTGATGCATTGCATGGTCGGAAACCAGTATCCGCTGCGAGGACCTCCTGTCCATCGCAGCTGAGTGATTTGCCCGGACTGTACGGTACGCATATCCATCGCACTGGCCTCAAAGCGCCTGCGACGTGTATGCGTCCGAGCACTGGTCTCGTACTGCGCGACAATGGTTGCATCGGTGACCGGCAACTCTATTGATGCATGGGCACTGCACAGGAAAAGCGGCAACGAGCTGCGCGAGCATGGGTGCAAAAGTCCCTTGAAGGAGAAGCCGATTACGCCACACGGTGCTCACGTGGTGCCACGTCAGAATAATTCGAAAGATTTGAATCCGTGATGCGGCCCGATTCGTTGCACCTTTTGCCGAAGCTCGGGGCCGTCCTGCAGATCTCGATACCCCATGCAGCCGACACAGCTTTCTCCACCGAAAGGCGATGCCCAAGGCGCCGGAAAGGACTCACCCCTAGCGGTGGAGCGCCGCCGAGGAAGGATGGATGTAGCTGCGATGTCTCATTTTCTCGATGGCGGGGCGGCTATCACGGAGTTGAACAACCGCGCCATGGAGCTTCTCGCCGAGATGAAGGAAGCGCCGCCGACGTCGCTTGCCGAGGCACGTGCGCTGACGCGGGCACACGTGAACACTTTCTACAACCTCTTCCTCGAGCACGGCATGGACATGCCCATGCGGAAAGCTATGGTGCGGGCCTTTAGCCTTTACGACATGGGCTGGTACATTCGCAACGGGGTGCACTTCGGTCTCTTCCTCTCCGCAATCACGTCGCAAGGCAGCAAGGACCAGCAGAACGAGTGGCTCCCGCAGGTGCTCATGAAGGAGATCTACGGTTGTTTTGCTATGACCGAGCTCGGCCACGGTTCAACTCGACGCCCTTGCCACCGCGCTGACTCAAAGCGTAGGCAGCGCTGTGGCGGCCCTAGAAACCACGGCCACGTTCGACCACGCGACGCGGGAGTTCATCATCGATACGCCGAAGATCACTGCGACCAAGTGGATGATCGGGTAGCCACTAATCTCTTATGAGCAAGAAGGCAACGTAATATCTCTAGAGCTGTGGGCGAGTCGGCCACGCATGCTGCTGTGTACGCCCAGCTTATCCTCGACGGCGTCAAGAAGGGCCTTCACGTCTTCCTTGTCCCTCTGCGCAGTCGCGAACCTCCGCACACACCGTTGCCCGGCATTGCTCTCGGGGACTGCGGCGTTAAGATGGGCCTAAACGGTACCGCCTGCCCGCAATGACCCGTTCATAATTCGACGCAGGGGTGGACAACGGTTGGATTCAGTTCAAACAAGTTCGTGTGCCTTACGACAACTTTCTCAATCGATTTGCTCGCATCACGGATGACGGTAAGTACGAGACGGAGGTCGCAACCACGTCGAAGCCATCGACGGCACTGATTGCAACGCGCGGCGAGCTTGTCATGCTCTCGATCAGCATGCTCAAGAAGGCGCTGACCATCAGTGTCCGCTACGGCGCCGTGCGAACTCAAGGCAATGTCGGGCCGGACGGCAAGGAGACCACTCTGCTCGACTACCCGAGCCATCAAGTGCGGCTCTTGCCCCTCGTTGCCAAGGCGTATGCTTACCACTTTCAAGCGACGTATATTGAAGCGCTCATCGAGTCGATCGACCAAGGCAGTGACGATGACGTGGCGCTGGCCGAAGTGCACGGTACCATGTCAGGGCTCAAAGCGTTTTGCACATGGGACACTCTGGCCGCATTGGAGACGTGTCGGCAGTGCTGCGGTGGCAACGGCTACATGGGTATGAATGGCCTCGGAGCCATGGTGGCCGACTTCAGTGTCATGGTGACGTTCGAGGGCGACAACACAGTGATGGCGCAGCAAACGGGCGCCTTTGTCTGCCGCGCCTACGAAGCTCATGTGCGAGGCAAACCGAGCCTGAAATACCTGCGCACCGGGCTCACAGGAGCCAATACCTGGGCTCCTGTGACCGCTGATGCCATGGTGGCCATTCCTGCGCTGCGCCACCTGCTCGACTTTTACGCTGCGACCAAGGTCGCCCGAGTGCACGATGCGTGGACAGCAGGTCGGCCCTTGCCCGATACGACAGGTCGGTCCTCATACATGCTTTAGAGGTCGTCACGAATGCCGCGGCCTCGTTTCCATGCCAAGTCGAGTGGATTGAGGTCGCGCGGGTCCATGTGTTCCACTCGGTCGCCACCCGTTTCCTGGATAACATTGCCCACTTGGCTACAACCGGTGCGCGAATGCGGTGATCGCAAGAGACTGAAGGGATGACAACTAGGATCGTCGCTGACGCCCGTTCTATCGCGGCTCGCCGAGCTTTTCGTCTTGTCCGAGGTCGAGAAGAATGGTGTCTTCTTCCTCGCCGAGGGATTCATGACCAGCGCTCAGTTTGCGACGGTGCAAGCAACGATAGCGACACTCTGTCGCGCGCTCCGCCCTGACGCCGTTCTCCTTGTGGATGCTTTCAATCTCCACGACGTCATTCTGCAGTCGTGCATTGGACGCTACGATGGCGACGTGTACACTTCGATTCTGTCGCACCTCTAGCCGTCTCGTTTTTGGATTTTCTTCACCTGCTCGTGCTGAATGCAATGGTGTGTCATTGAATTGCTTTACTAGTACTCGTCGCCAGCAGCACCACAGGTAGCTTACATCGGCGCCAGCTCAGCCACGTCAAAGGGAACTGGGCTTCCGCTTCCTACCGCAAGTACCACTACACACTATCTGCGTTCTTCGATGTGGAGATGCCACGTCAGGAGCGTTGAACCCATTCAATGCAATAGCAAGCACCAAGTGAATGCCGTTATTGACGATCGTTCGGTGGGCTCTACCGCCAGTCTAGTGCTTCTACGTTGTGGGTCGAAACGGGGTGGTGTCGCGTGGACCCACTGCGTCCAAAAGTCCTTGAGATGACCCCACAGACCTCTCTGGCATTTATAGTGTGCTAGAGGCCAATTGGCGCTGTGATTTCGACGAGGCCGAGCTGCGCAACATAATGCTATGCTTCCTTTAGAAGCCAACCACGGCATAGGGACCGGGCGCAGCCTCGTTATGAGATTGTGGCGGAGCGCCATCGCTCCTCAGGAATCGGTACCACGGGGAAGAGGAGGCATTGATTCCATTCAACCGACATACAATGCGAGACCTTTCCTACTGCGGTACTGTGTGTGTGACTGCGCTCGTTCTCGAGCAAGGGAAGGATTGTGACGGCTCTTTGGGTAGCTCGTCAGTGGTACCGCAGATAGAACTTGTACACTAGCGCATAGACGATGCCAGCGACAAGTGCGAGAATGATAAACCAGAGCAAGATGATGTTGGTGAAGGCTTTGCGCGCCAAGCTCCGCAAGTGCCCACGTGCCTCTTGGACGTCCTCGCGGGTCGCGTCTACGTTACCCTGGGCACGCTCGAGGTGCTCGCGCTGGATCGCGAGGTTTGTGTCAACGTTGACAGCGATCTCGTCGATCTCACCGATTGTTCGTTTGGCGTCCGTTAGGTGGCCTGTCGTGCGATCCATGCCTGCTTGATAGGCCGCGGCTTGTTCCTGGGCGGTGCGCGGAGCCACAGCAAGACGGCCGTTCCCGAGCAGTGCCTCTTTGTCGAGATTGTTCTTGAGCTTCTCGAGATCGGCTTGACACACGCGAAGCTGCGACTGCATTTTGCGCTTCGCCTGCGCGTCCCCGCCCTTGGCTTCCTGCTCCAGGATGCGGTAGTAGCGTTCGAGCTCCTCGATTTTGCCGCGGGCTTCGCGCACGAGCTGATTCTTGCGGTCGCCCGAAGCGTCTGCAATGCGCTTAATCTGGGCCACGGCATCTGCGCGAGCATCTTTGAACGTCTCGTAGTACTCGACGAAGCCGTCCGTCATGCTGCTGCGTTACGTTCTGCCAACTGAAAGATCTGAGCTACATCTAAGCCAGATGCCATTGGACAAAATTCGATCCAGAGACGTCCATGGATTGGCCGTATTTTGAAATGCGAAATTTGAGCCAATGGAATAGCATCCACGAGGTTAATTTTAGCCCAACCGCAGGAATCGATCGGCGCCGACCATGGAGCAGCGCCCGCCGGATGAAGATGGCGCCGCAGCCAAGCAAGATGGAAGCGACAGCGAGGTCATCCACGAGGAAGACTATGTCTTCTCGACGTACGAATGCAAGGTACATGCTACATGCGACTAGTGACAGCATTCTTGATGCCCATGATACAGTCGTTGACCTTCGGACAACCACATCCCGGCAACATATCCGAGTCGGGTGCGGTGCATTTCAGTATGTTCATCGCGTTACGAGCGCATAGCACTCTTGTCGACGGCGCCACTTCCACCCTGCACGTACAACCGAGATGCGTTTCCGGACGAACTGATCGACAAAGGCAAGCTCACAAGGTACCCACCCACCATGATACGGAGCCGGAATCTGCTCTAGCCTACAGCTCGAAGGCATTCTCTACGCATGCATGCAGCACCAACGCGTCCTCCCGACGGGCGAGCGCTGTGGCTTCTTCCTCGGAGTACGTCCGGCCACCATAGGCGCACTCAGGCATCGCCAGGACGGCACCGGCGTCGGCAAGGGTCGGCAGCTCGCGGGCATCATCTTCGACAATCTTTGCCGCGGTCGCAAGAAGCATTTGTGGTTTAGCGTCTCAAATGACCTGCGCGCCGACGCCGAGCGAGATCTTCGAGACATCGGTTGCCATGTTCCGGTCATCGACGGCTGCCAGCAGCGTACCTCTGCCACCCCCGTAGCCGCCCATACGCCTGCGTAGTGGACAAGGCGAGCGCCAAGGGCCTTGGGAAGGGCGCCGCAAGCTCCGCCGGTGTATTATACAGCACCTACGCAACGCTCACGTCGCAACTCAGCCACGCGTCCAAGTCGCGGTTGCAGCAGATCGTCCAGTGGTGCGGGCCTGGCTTCAACGGCTGCATCCTCTTCGACGAGTGTCACAAAGCCAAACACGGCGACCTGAGTCAAAAAGACGCCCACGCCTCCAAAGTGGCCACCGCCGTCGCCAAGCTCCAGGCGCTGCTGCCCGACGCCCGCGTCGTCTACTGCAGCGCTACGGGCGTCGGCGGCATTGAGCACATGGCGTACATGTCTCGCCTGGGTACTGCTCCGCACCGAGATCATCGTCGATATCTTCGTAGGCCTGTGGGGACCTGCGACCGCGTTTGCAGGCTTTAGCGATTTTCTGTACACGATCCGGAACAAAGGCATGGGTGCCATGGAGATGCTTGCAATCGAGATGAAGCTGCAAGGTCTGGTGGTCCTGTGTGCGTTCTCTCACGGCTGTAGGCAAGTATCTCTCCCGCGGGCTGAGCTACGAAGGCGCCGAGTTTCATGTCGCGACCGTCGAGCTCGACGCGGTACAGGAGGCTCTCTACGGCAGCGCGGTGGAGCTCTGGCATCTGCTCCTGGGCTGCTTCAGCCGGGCATGCGCCATCACGCGCACCAGTGGCGACGTCATGAAGACGTTCTGGGGCTGTCACCAGCGGTTCTTCCGTCAGCTGTGCATGGCTCTCAAGGTACGCGGTCGTCTGCGGGGTCCACTGACTGGTGTCGCAGGTGCCGTTCATTTTGCGCTGCGTGCGTGAGAGCTTGACCGCGGGCCTGTGTGCCGTCATCGGCCTACAGACGACGGGCGAGGCCAGCCTGGAGCGCACCGTGGCTCCAGCCCTCGCGACAGACGGGGCGCCCGCGCCGGTGCTAGTGTCTCTGTGCGAGCGGCTGCTCGTGGACTTTGTCGAGGCGCACTTCCCCACCAAGGTGCAGTTTGCCGCGGGTGGTGCCAACGGCGCCTACGACATCAGCCTCATCGACGCGGCGTTGGCGACCGCGCCGCTGGAGCGACTCCCGGACGGCAGCGTCCAGAGCAAGCTGTGCGTCGAGATGCGTGAGATGCTACTGCTCCAGATCCGTCAGTTGCACCTACCCCCCAACCCGCTCGATCACCTCATCGACGAGCTTGGTGGCGTCACCGCTGTCGCCGAGCTCACGGGGCGGCGCCTGCACATGGTGCGCACCGTCGGCGGCGGCTTCGAAGCGCGACCGCGTGGGCCGCACTTGGACAAGGTCAACATGGAAGAGCGCCAAGCCTTTGTGGACGGACACAAGCTTGTGGCCATCATCTCCGACGCGGCGAGCACGGGCATCTCACTTCACGCAGATCGCCGGTGTCGAAACCAACGCCGGCGTGTGCACATAACGCTGGAGCTGCCGTGGAGCGCGGTATGCTGCGGATAACGCAGCAATGCTCAAACATCGTGTAGGACAAAGCGATCCAGCAGCTGGGGCGCACCCACCGCTCCAACCAGGCTTGCGCCCCGACGTACACGCTCGTGACGACCAACTGCGGTGGCGAGAACCGGTGATCCGCGTGGTGCGACGGAGGCTAACGCTTGCCTAGCTTTGTGGCGAGCGTCGCCAAGAAGATGTTAACGATGGGTGCGCTCACCAAGGGCGACCGTCGCGCGGGCAGCGGACAAGACTTCTCGGGCTACCACCTCGAGACCAAGTACGGCTTCCTTGCGCTGCGAGAGCTGCTGCGGTGCGTGGGCGGCAACGTGCCGATGGAGGGTGTCGAGGTGACCCCACTGCTGGTCGAGTTTCCGTTCCTCGGGACGCCAGCCACGATGCACCAGGTATTCATGCAGGACCTGGCCCGCATCGGGCTCTACCCAGCGCCGCCGCAGTGCTCTGTGAAACTCTTCCTTAACCGGCTGCTGGGGCTTGCGCCGGCGCGGCAGAATGCACTCTTTGGGTACTTTGACCGGGCTCTGCAGGCAGTCGTGCACAAAGCGACGCAGGAAGGCAAGTACGACGAAGGCTACGACGACATCAAGGGGCGCAAGGGTCAGCTCAAGCGTGCCGTGGCGCTGAGCCCAACGGTCACCCACTCGCACATCGAGGTGGACCGCGGCATCTCTTTCGAAGAAGCCTTGGCTATCCATGACACCGTAACCGCTGACTACGACGCCGCTTTCTACGTGAGCGACACCAAGTACTTTGGCGAGTACTTGTACATGCTGCTCCTCACGAGCCGTCGGTCCTGCTGTGTCATTCGCCCCAACACGGGCTACATGTACTTTGACCGATCCAAGATCGACGACATGCGGTTCGAAGTCCCGCTTCCTCGGGCGCTCACGTGGCTTTTGGCAGGGACAAATACACCGCCGTATCCAAGGCCAAGGCGGAGAAGGGCTGGCGACGCATCTTCAACGACAGCAACGTGCGCTGCGTGCACTGGAGCGGCTGCAAGACGGGGCTCACGTGCCGCGTCGGGATGCGAATGGTGCAGTACCACGTGCTCACGGGGTCGGTGCTCCCGATCTGGAAGCTGCTAGAGGCGTTGCTGGCAGCGTCGCCTGACGTCAGCCCCGCCGCCCAGCTCCGAATCGTCCGCATCGCGCTCACCAACCACCCAAGCCTCACCAAGATTGTTGGGCTTAGCTTTCCTGTCGACCTCATTGGGCAGCTGCATGCTGAGCTTGTCCGGCTCGCCGACTCGCAGTCGCTGCTGCAAGAGGACGCCCTGAGCCCCGTGGACCCCAAAGCGCGCGACCGCATCATGCAACCAGAGCGTACGCTCTTGAACTACTTCCAGGCGCAGACTGGCCCTTCGACCAAGCGACTCCGACCAGCAGACTCGCCCAGTCGTTCGGCGGCCAAGAAGGCGACACCTCCGCGAACAGTGCCCAAGACCATGGCCCACTACTTTGCTCCCGCACCCAAGAAGCCGGTGGCCGTCGTGGCCGCCGAGAGCAGCGCGCCTTGTATCGATTTGGTGAGCGACGACGACGACTAAGAGACGCAGCAATCGAACGTCTTACGCCTGACACGACGCTCAAGCAAACGAACGCTCGAGGAGTTCGTAGCGGATGGTGGCCTTGAGGTGGTTGAAGATGGTGGGAAAGGCCATCAGGTCTGTCGGGTTGGACTCGACCCAGAGCGCATCGAACATCGAAAACACCGAGCCTAAGCGATTGTGAGCTGGAAAGGGCCATAGGCGACTGACAGTAGAACTCATGCAGCTCCTTGATGTCGGCGTCCTTGTCGAACATGCGCGAGTCGAGCAGCCGGTCCTGAATTAGCTCGTAGAGGAAGCTATGGCATCGTGAATGGATATAGAACGATGCATGTTGCGTACTTGGTGATGTTGATACCCGTGACGGCAAACGGGTACCACTGCGTCGGGTGATTCGAGTGGACCAGGGCCCTATTCATGCTACGGTGAGGTCTCGGGTGCTGCGCCGCAAGCGGTGGGTACCGGCGAGCTTCCTCGGCGTAGTTCTTCGTGTAATAGTTGAGCTGATGTAGCGACAGGATACCCATGCTCCTGTCGAGCATGATACGTCTGCCGCGCCGCCAAGGGAGCGAACGTACCGGAAATCTGTCATTGGATCGGTGCCCTGGAAGCCGATTTCACCCCACTCCTTGGTGTGACGCCCGCCGCTGCGACGGACGTCGGGCTTCAAGTTGTTCCAAAGCTCTTCGAGCATGGCCTGCAGAAGTAGTTAGCGAGGCGAGGTGACACGTGCACGACCTCATGGAGGTCGTTTGTCGAGTCGTAGGCTTCGTTCTTGAGCGCGATGAGGTCGTGGTAGACCTCGTTCACGGCGCGGAACTTTTGCAAGCACTCGCGTAGGTTGGCGTCACCACTACAGCGCGTGAGCGTGAGCTTCGGCACCGAGGACGCAGAAATACATCTTGTCGTTGGCAAAGGTGAAGCGTTTGGCCTGCATGATCCCCTCCATGACTGGCGCTGGCTGAAGATAGTGCGTTCAGACCTTCGCCACGTGCACGAGGGTCCATACCTCAAAGGCATCGAAGCCAAAGATAGCGGCTTGAGCCCTCTCGAGCTCCGGGTCCAAGGCCACGCTCGTGCGGACGCGGACCATCATCCCACGCTTGTCCCCTGTCGCTCTCGTGCAGATGCGTTGGATCTCGCACTGGCCGAAGAAGACGAGAACTACGCGTCGCGCGCATGAGTGGCCAAGGGTAGCAGACGATGCCGCACAGAAAAAGTTTTGCACTGCGCGGATGCAGCGCGCCCAGAAGGAGAGTTGGCCCTGCGCCAGCTTCGTCACCCGTCGAGCCGCGTCCATCGTCGTCCGTCTGCCCGCTTCTTGAAAAGTGCCGAATCAGCCATGATTACCTCCCCTCGTTAACCTTATTTTCGGCATCGTCACGCCCAGTAGCCACCCCGCATACCATGGCGTCCCATCCCACGGGAGGAGATGGCCCGTGCTTCATGAAGTGCACATCGGTGCCGCTTCCTTGAAGGCCAGTGCAGAGCGTCCAGCACCGCTGCCTCGACGCCTTCTGGCCCCTTGCGTCGGCGTCTCCCACTTCAACGTGGCACATGCCACCTGGCGTGCCATGCGGAGCGGCGCGATCTTTGTGTCAACACCGTGGGGCCACAGCACACGGGCGACTGCATGATCTTTACGTCCGTCGCAGCGTCATGATCCAAACAAGCTCGGTCAATACCTTCAAGGATGCGCGGTCTCTGTGGTGCTGGTTCCGCCATCCATGTGCTGGACACAGAAGTATGCGTGCGATGGGCCAGAACACTGCGGGGTCAACCACCGACATGACGCTGCCAACGTAAGAGGCACCGACAGCGTATGCTCTAAGGTGTATGGCCGGTAGCATTAGAGGAAAGAACATGGCGGCGGGAGAGTGCGGCGCTGACGCGGGTCGCGACGCCGCGCCGAGTCGTCGGTCGCTGATCGCTACGTCACTGGTCAAATCCATGTCGAACTTAATTTTATTAGATTTGGATTCTTTTTTTAAATGCTCGAGAGCGTATCTGGGGTTTGGTATCGGTGTGGATATTCTTGTTTTTAATTATATATTTCGTGAGAATATTAATAAGCCAGCGAGAATCCAATTTCGCCCCTTGGTCGCGACGATGGTGCTAACGGGGAAGCAGCGCGAGGACATGTACTCCTCCTGCTACCGACGACGAGATCCCGAGGACGATCACGCGTGCTGCGTAGGCACCAAGCCGTGCTTGAGTACCTCACAAGTCTCGGCGCGCAGTTCGCGCAGTCCGCGGCCGCCTTCCAGCAAGACGCTGGGCTCACGCCCACGATCACGATGGACCCGAACAAGACTGGGCTTCTCGAGAAGAAATGGACGTCCGTCGTTCGACTCCAGCGCAAGGTCATGGAACTCGAGACTAAGATTCAACAGCTTGAAGACGATGCCAAACTCGGTAATGTCGTGAGTCGCCGCGACGTCACAGGCGCAAGTCGCGATGCGGCCCTCCTTCCGCGCGCACCGCCAAAGTATTCTATGTCGGGCCATCGTAGCCCCATCACGTGCGTGCGGTTCCATCCCGTCTTCAGCGTCATCGTCACGTCGAGTGAAGATGCGACAATTAAGGTATCTCTCTCTGTCGGCATTTCTCTAAGGCCATCCCGCGATCCCAGGTGTGGGACTTTGAGACGGGCGAATTCGAGCGCACGCTCAAAGGCCATACGAACGCGGTTCAATGCGTGGCGTTCAACCCGTCAGGCTCTCTTCTCGGTGATCGTTGCTCCTCTTGCCATTCCTCACCGTTGTCTTCCAGCGTCGTCGTCGGCCGACCTCATGATCAAGCTGTGGGACTTCACTTCCGATGGTTCGTACGAGTGCAAGAAAACGCTGCGCGGCCATGACCACAACGTGTGCGGTCTCACGTTTGCGCCGTCCGGCGACCACCTCTTTTCTTGCTCCCGCGACACGACGATCAAGGTACGTTCCTTCCCCTCGGCCGCAACCCGACGCCGCGCAGATCTGGGAGGTCGAGTCGGGCTACTGCATACAGACGCTCAACGGGCACGCCGACTGGGTGCGTACGGTTTGCGTCACGGACGATGGGCAGTACCTCGCGAGCGGCGGCAACGACCGCTCCATTGTGCTCTGGGACCTCGCCACCTTCAAGCCGATCCAAAGCATGCGGGAACACGAACATGTCGTCGAGACCATCGCCTTTGCTCGCCAAGCCCAGCACGCCACGATCGACACCATCCACGGCAAGAAGGTAGCTAACACCTGCCGTCGCTAAAACGCTCACGTCCGCAGGTGCTCGAGACCACGGGGCAGTCGGGCGCGGGCGTGCGCTATTTATTGTCGGGCTCGCGCGACCGCACCGTCCGGCTCTGGGAAGCCTTCTCCGGGCTGCAGCTGATGAACTTTGTACCGCCGTGGGGCCACCCGTGCTCACCCTCCTGACGCTAGGTGAGCCACGACAACTGGGTGCGCAGCGTGCGCTTCCACTGGACGGGCAAGTACGCAATCAGCGCTTCGGAGGACAAGACCATTCGCCTCTTCGACATGGAGGTACGTGCGCTGGTGCAGGATGCGAGCACAGCTCTGGCCTAGACGGGGCGTTGCGTTCGCACGCTCAAGGACGCGCACAACCACTTTCTCACGTCTCTCGACGTCCATCCGTCGCTGCCGCTGCTCGTGACGGGCAGCATCGACAAGATGATCAACGTGTGGGAATGCATGTAGTGATGTAAGCAGGTTGCATTGCACGGGTTAGATGCCCTTGTTGTACGTAAACTGCGTCACGGGCAACCCCTTGGAGTTGGTCAAGCGCTGGAACTGCGGCTCGAGCTCCGTGGCTGCGATGGTGCCGTACTGCGGGAATAGCGCGATGGCGGCAGGGAAGGCGCCCCAAATGCACAGCGTCACGACACCTAGGACGAGTGAGCGCGGCGGGACGCCAAGGCGACGCACTGATTTCCGTCACGACGCGACCGATGCGGTTCTTGGGCAGCGCGTTGACCTTCTTCATGGCTTCGAGGATGAACGGAGGGAAAAGCAAAACTACGTGCGGTGGTCAGCGCGGGGAGCTGCGGGGCGACGGACTGGGCATGGGCAGCGCCACGCGCGTCAAGGCCACTTGCGTCAGCGACTGTTTGCCGGCGTTCTGCGAGCGACCGCGGGCGACGCCTTCGTCGTCGATGACATCGATGCCGTCCCTATGAGCAGTGTCAGTCAGCGCGGCACGGCCTTGAGGCGTACGAGAGCTCGTTGAGGCGCATAAAGACGGCATTGCCAGCACCAGCGGCAGCAACAGCGACGAACGGCACGGTCTACGAGGGTGGTCGACCTTGAGGTGGGCAGGGAGAGGACGTACCCGCGAGAGAGCGAGGCGGGCGCTGGCACCGAGGAAGCTCGCGTGCTCGACAGCCTTGCCGAGGCCCACAGACGCACCGCACGAGATGAGGACGGCGGAGGCGTAGGCCTCTAGGATTGCGGATGAGCCATGGCGGGAGCGGGGAGGTGTACTGGCGATGGCCATTGTGTCGTCGACACCGCTGGCGTTGCGGTTGGCGTAGTTGAAGCCCGCGTTGTAGCTCTGGTTGATCCACTGCCAGAAGATCGTGTTGAAAAGCTACAAGATTCGGGATAAGATCGCGGCACCCAAACGACAGCAAACCGTGGGCGGCGCGAGGACCATGCCGGAGCAGATGGGAATATTTACGGGTACGAACGCCGGCATGCGGAAGAGCATCGGCAGTCGGTCACCCGTTTGGGGGTGGAACACCGTCTCGCAAACTGGACCATCGGTGAGGCGGAACCTTGCACCAGGAGGACGTACTGCGACGGGCGTCCCAGAGCTGTGCATCCGTGGCGGCACCCTTTGGCAGGACGCCGGCCTTATAGCTGTCGAGGAGCGCTTTGGACGCGTCGATGGTCTTGTCCGAGACGAAGAAGCTCCTACACGACGCCGTGTGAGCCAGCCCGCCATGAGCCGAGCCTACGAAGGCGCGACAAGCTCGGAGAAGTGCTTCCAGCGGCCGTAGTACGTGGACTGGTCGTAGCGGGGCTCATCAAGGCTGAAGCGCGGGACGGTCTCGGACATAGCGGCGCCTGTGCTGGAAATTGGCAATTGACCCGGCCCTTGGAACTGCCTCCCGCGCAAGTGCGTCCCCTTAAGATACGACCGCTGTGTTACAGCCACTGGTCCGACGGAGGAGCGGTCGACGCCGCAGCTGCGGGCAGCACCGTGGAACGCAGGGCTCCCATCAGTGCGCCGACAAGAGATCCCGGGCACCGCATCGTTCAGCGCACGGCTGCGTTGCTGTGGGGTCCTCACGGACGCGGAGGGTTGCACTCGGTGCCAACTTCAACGCTGACATCACAAGCCCCATGTGGCATGGGTGCGCACTGGATGGCTCGTGGACTGCAATGGGCGACTCGGTTGGGTATGGCGCAGGAGCCAAAACGACAACAACTTCCATCGTGTTTGTTTAAGGACGGCACTAGACATACGATGGCCACGTCGTCGCTGCCGTAGGCGCCTGCTGCTGGGGCAGCACGGCGTAGCCGGCGCGGCGTTGCTGCGTGCGCAAGGCGATCAAGCCCGCTACGCAGCCGGCGCCAACGGCGGCGACAGCCAGGGCGTCGAACGACCACGATGCGCTAAGGCGCCCACCGTAGACGGCCGACATGTCGAGCGACTCGTAGCTCATGGAATCAAGCTTGGTGCGCAGTGTGGCGGCCGCGTGCTTGGACTGGCACACTGAGGCGGGCTTGCTCGCCGCGCAGGCTGCGCCGGCCTCATAGTACGCGAGCGAGATGTGCGCCGAGAGGTCCGAGAGCGACGCTGAAATGGCGGCGAAGTCAGCCGACTCGCTGCCAGAAGTGTTGGCCCACGAGCCGTTGGTGTCGGCCACAACGAGCGGGGCCGCCACCACGACGACATCTGCCGTCGGTGCCACGATCGTATCGGGGTCCGTCACAAGCACGGGCGCCGAGGTGGTCTCATTCGACACAGCCTCAGTCGGAAGCGCAGTCGGGGCCACCGTCGCGTTGGACGCAGACGAGTGGGAAGCGCTCGTAGAGTTAGTCGTCGTGGTGTTGGCAATAGACACTGACGCCACCTTGACACCCGCCACCTTTGGCCCCTCCGTTTCGATCTTCTTCGACTTCTTGGGCTCTTCTTCCTCTTCACCCTTCTTCGACTTCTTGGGCTCTTCTTCCTCTTCACCCTTCTTCGACTTCTTGGGCTCCTCTTCCTCTTCCTTCTCGCCCTTCTTGGCCTTCTTCTTGGGCTCCTCTTCCTCCTCCTTCTCGCCCTTCTTCGACTTCTTGGGCTCCTCTTCCTTCTCGCCCTTCTTGGCCTTCTTCTTGGGCTCTTCTTCCTCTTCACCCTTCTTCGACTTCTTGGGCT